>JBBPQN010000315.1:0-18446 GCA_038092575.1 Boletus subluridellus | reverse complement strand
CTGCCTCACTGATCCTAGATCTTCCGACACACTGCCTCGTGATCCTATCTCACCCGAGCATTGCCACGTCGATCCTAGATCACCCGATCTTTGATCCTATTATACCCGTTCCGGTTTCTCCCTTCATCATGTGACTCGCGACGCGATGCGTCTTGGACACGGTTTGACCTACCCTAGATCTTTCTTACTATATCTGGTTAGACCGGCCCTGAACCACTGTAACAGTATATAAGTTCGAGCTGCGCTTGTACTCATCTCTAACCAGAATCTACTCATTCATACCCTGGGTTCTCTGCTCTCCTTGAGCTCTTGGTAGACTATTCGGTTCCTTTGACCAGGTGGTCATCATATCAACTCGCTTCCTCGCACTCTCTCGTCGTCGTCGTCGTCTTCAAGGGCTCTTGAAGAGTAGCGTCTCAGGTTGGAGTTACTTGTTGCGGGTAAAACCGTAACACTGATCGTCCATCCCCTTCCCACTCCCCAGCAAGAGTGGATGCCACACATGAAGGCCCTTCGTGGATGGCTGCAGGTCAACATCAGAAAGTGAGTGCTCTTCCTTGGTAGACAATTGGATGTGGTCTGTCTAATGTATCATCTTAGCGAGCGGTTGCAAAACCCGTGATAAAACAGCAGGTTCGTTGTTCCTTGGATTTGTACACAAGGGACTCATCACACATAGCATAAATCGTCTACCAAGACTGCGGTTCCCAAGTGTCTGAACGTAGGCCCTTCCGGTAGGGGAGGGCGTGCTATGGATGCAAGAGAAGCGGACCCAGTACGTTTTTTTCTGGTGGTGGTGGACCTCTTCATGATCGCTCACATCCTGTTAGGGGCAACAAGCGACCAATCCAACTCAACCCTCAGCCGGGGATGTCTATCTAACGGTGCGCGTTACGTCGCTTTAAACTACATCATTAGACTTAGAGTCGATCAGCATCAAGAAGAAACAGGCGTCTCTGTCCTTTCGATCGCGTTTCCTATGTGGTTGTTGTGTTTTCACTCAGGTGCACATGATGGGACGCATTGATCCGGGTGATCCAATGCAGTATTAGTATGAATCCTGATAACCCCGTCCATGATTAAACTTGGTCAGATATTCACTCAAGGATCACCGACGAAGTCTAGATGCACATGGAGGTTGAGATTGGATGATATCTGATCAATTAGAGTGGTTACAACCCGAATAAATTATCATAATGAACGAAGACTTGCGCTGCAGCGCATAGAAAGCAAAAAGGAAACTATCGAGTGTTACCCTTCAAGAACGCATCCAATTTATAAATATGAATATGTCTGTCGACAAGTATGATATCATGCATGAAAATCAAGATGTAGAGTAAGGAAACACGAGGTGTGCTCTGCGTAGGGTGATATTACTGGCTGTTCCCGATGGTGGTACCTCCCAATTCCGTGCTGACCTTTCCACGGTCGCACCCGTAGGCTCCCTTGACGATATCGATGAAGGCGTAATGCCTGTCCAAATGCGTGGCCTTGAGCTACCGACATACGCACTCACAACGCCATCAGGAGCACCATTCCCACGTAGTTCAAGCGAGAGCACGACGGCCCAAACAAGTCCCTGTAGACACTCCGTGTGCCCCAGCCTCCAGCAGGCTGTGAGCGACCCTCGGAAGCATGTACTGCAGGTGGAGTGACCGTGACCGTGCTTCTACATAGTCTTCCTTGGCCGAAAGGGAGTCGGGTATTGATCGGATAAGTGGCATAAGTAGAATGCGAGAGGGATTCCGCAACACCGATGACTGCAATGGAAGAAACAGACACTACATCTGACTTGTTATTTTGAGCGGCGGGATTCACCATCATTGGCAGATGTTGTCGAGGGCCTATTTCAGGCCGAGAAGAAAGTGCAGGAGGGGCGACACTAAACTGGGTAGGAAGCTAGTGAAACTGACGCTCATGTCTCAGCGGTACTCTGCCTTGAAGAGATCAAGAGAGTAGGGCAAACGGTGTGGATGTTCACGTTCACGGATGAGCTGATAAAATATTGGACTGATTAGATGCCGAGCTCCCAGGACACTGTGGTGCAACCTAACCAGACAAACGCATATATTTGGAGTTGACGTCCAAAGAGTCAGTTGTCTCGTCGGTGTTTGCACGAAGAATGCTTAGATTGTGCTAGATTGGCGGAAACGAGATTCAACGACTATCATCCTTAAACTTGACTCTAACACAATGAGGTGGAGCCTTACCATGTGAAGATGAACTAGCTGGCACCAAGATTGATACCCTCCGTCCTGCTCCACTGGGCGTGAACGCGAAGCTCGAGGCCGGGTAAATGGCACCTGCGCTAACTTGGACAACTTGGGGGGTCTTGTCAGTTGTGTAATACTTGATGAATAGAGCTTTTTGTGTGGTCACGAGTGACGCGTAGGTGGCTTGCGACGTCCACCTGTCCGACGGCTACAGTAACGAACGCAAGCTGTTGTAGAAATGCCGAAACGTATGGATGTGAATGTGGTATGGTTTGAGTTGATGTGATAAACTGATACACACCCACCACTAATGTTGTAGGAGACATTCTTCTGGATTATGAGTGCTCCTTGTTCGGGAGTGTCCTGGCATGCACACATGTCCTGTGCGCGGCATGTTGCGGGTTGTCGAGTGTGGATTGCGCACTCATCGTGAACCGAATCCCATAGATGAGACATGACGAGCAATCAAGTCGCAGACCGTCCTTGGAGAAGCCGGAATGTTTCGCCAATGCTGGCTGCTTGTCTGGTTGTCGCGACACGATGAACTTACCGGGATTCCGAGTAAGAATGAGTGCCGAAGATACGAGGCACCTGCGTGAATAAACCATATTGGGAATAAGGAAACATATTGTTCCGAAACAACGTTGCGCACCACGAGTAAACTGAAACTCTTTGTGCTTTCACGTCGTGACTGTACACTATCAGTTAGGATGTTATTGATGAATACCAGTGCGTAGCATCTCTAAGGAGTGATTGAGCAATACTGACAATTCAGTAAGACCAAACGACAGTACTCGACACGGGTCGCTCTGACTTTGTATGGGTAGTCACTTTCCACTCTGACGGAATACATGTTTTGGGCGGGAATAGCGATGGGATTCGAATGTGGCGACTCACAGATGGTCAAGAGATCGGAAAGCAAACGGGAATGGATGTGAATGCCATTTCTGTGTCGAACGACGAAAAGCAGTGGATAGTGTGCGGGACTGAGGAGGGAGCGAGTGTATGGGACACAGGGATGGCAGAGAAGGTCATTGACATGGAGGGCGGAAACACCGTGCATGTAGTCGATGTCTCCCCTGATTCGACTAAGTTTGCTACCGCGACGAGTCTCCGGGTCAACGAGGCACATGTGAGCATCTGGAGCATAACAACAGGGAAGAGACTCTTTGGCCCACTCAAACATGACAGCATTGTCACTGGAGTCAAATTCTCCCCAAATGACGATCACATCGCCACTGCCTGCTATGATTCCAGCATCCGCATTTTCGACACTCGGAATGGTGACAAGCTCTTCACTATTGAGACTACCATGCCCAACTTTGGCCCGGCCACTCCGCTTGCATGGTCCGGCGATGGTCAGCAAATTTTTGCCATATCCCTCGAAAACAAAATCAGGTCTTTTGACATCTCGACTGGGTCTCAGCATGTCGAATCACCCATTCTCCACGACACCAATAACTACCATGTCCACTCCATCGCTCTAGCAGCCAATGGAAAGTTCATTGCTACCCCCACATGGCATTCAATCTTGTTCCTGGACACATCAACATTATCTCGTATTGACCCTGCCATCGAGGAAAATGAACCCTCAGGCTTACGGTCGATTGCCATATCCCTGGATAGTAGCTATCTTGCGATTGGACGGGGTGACGGGAAAATCACCATTCGTCATCTCGCCAACACTCTCCCAGACTCGTATGGTCTGTTCCATGTAAGTATTTGTGCCTTGATAGTCCTGACATTTCAGATAAGCCCCATTCCATCTCCCACATTGACAAATTACATTAGGCATCTACTCATGAGGAAGAACAACAAAACGAGCAGCCTTTGGCCTCGGATCCCCCCAACAACATACTTCCTGACTCTGATCCGGTAGGAGTTTCCATCACAAAAAGAGCTGCGCTGACTCTATTGTGTATGCAAACCAGAAAGGACCTGGAAAATCCAGTCCATTCAAGTCCGAAAGACACAGCAAAAATGGTGATGGTGATCACCTTGACGTATGAGTTTGTTTGTTTCCTCCCTTGAAGTCGGTTTTCATGATGACATAGGTCAAGGTGCCATTGAGCACGCCTGCTCCCCAGTTTGACTTTAACGAGGTTGGTGATATCTCACTTTTTTTTTCTTACTCCCGTGTTGACGCTGCTGAAGCCACTGTCCCCGACCTCCTCCGCTGATCCCCGAGAAGGTGAGAACCACCACTGGATGCATCTCATACTTTCTCACAGTTGTCAGATGCCCCGCCAGTGACCTTCCCTCCGGAAACACATCCAGGGGAAAAGTTTGATATTGTCGAGTCGTCTCGAGGCCGTTCGTTATTCAAAAGGTTGCTACAAAGAACAAGTAACAAGGACTCGACTTCGCATGAGCCCAATCAACTGTCCAGGAGGTCGTGCCAGCCTGCTGATCATCTGCCTCCTCAGTCACCAGCGAGAGTGGATGACACAAACAACCATCCTTCAAGGATGGCTGCAGGTCAACGTCAGAAAGTGAGTGTTCTTCCTTGATAGACGCACAGATACAGTGTGTCCAACATATCATCTAAGCGAGCGGTTGCAAAGCCTGTGATAAAACAACAGGTTCGTTGTTCCTCGGACAGGTATGGAAGGAACTTATCACACATTATAGCATAAATCGTCTACCAAAACTGCTGTTCCCAAGCGTCCGAACGCAGATCCTTCCGGTGGGGGACAGCATACTATGGATGCAAGAGAAGTTGACCCAGTGCGTCTTTTTCTGGTAGTAGTGGAGCTCGTCATGACCGCTCACGTCCTATTAGGTGCAACAAGCGAATGATCCATCTCATCCCTCAGCAGGGACGATCCATCTAACGGTGCGCTTTACTTTGCTTTACACTACATCATTAGACTCACAGTGGATCAGCATCAAGAAGAAACAGGCATCTCTACCCTCTCGATCTCGTTTCCCACGTGGTTGTTGTGTTTTCGCTCAGGTACACATGATGGGACACATTGATCCCGGTGATTCAGTGCAATACATGTAGATACCACACTGAATTGCGAGTATGTGGACACATCCACTATACAGTTCTTTGAGTTGATGTCACCTCAAAGCAAATATTGGTATGAATCCTAATAAGCCTGTCCATGACTAAGTTCTGGGGTATATATTCACTTAAAGGTCACCGACACCGATGAAGTCTATATGTACGTGGAGGTTGGGATTGGAGGACAATGTCTCACGATTAGAGCTGTTGGAAGCCTAAAGAGTCATTGCAGGGATGTGAACTTGCACTTGACTGTACACTCAAATGGCGACGGAAGTATTGAGTCATCAGTCTCCCCGTTTCCCCTTAAGAACGTATCAAAATGAATATGCCTGTCGACCTTCCGTTCCTTGTCTGTATATTGTCATGAAGAAAAAAAGACAGATGTGTAGTGCTAGCAAACGACAAATGAACAAATGAAATCATGAAAACCTGTGAGAGAGGGAGAAAGTGATCAGAGCGGAAACGATGTGTATGATCAAATGAAACGAACAAGAAGACGGTCCCAAAATGATGCTAAAAACGCGCTAGGATTCTATGTAGTACAAGCTAAGATGGAAAACTGAGCATAAGATTCAGAAAAATAAGAGAGAATGGGAAGAGCAAGCGAAGCAAGTCGATGGGGACATAAAAAAGGGTGGGTGGAAAACAATGCTGCGAGAGATTAGAGGAAATAGGATGATTGAACGAGTGACTGGTGACCATCGTTGTGGGGAAATGTACCATACATCACGACTGTGATGTCGTGCAGGAGAATCAAAACGCAGAGGGCAAGGAAAGACGAGGAGGCGTGATCTGTGCAGGGTGAAGACGTGGGGTTACCAGCCGTTCTTCCAGCCTGATCGACGATGGTGCTGTCCGACTCTGAGCTGGGCCTTTCCCGGGTGCTCCTCGACCTCCCTGAAAATGTCGATGGAAGCATAACGCCTGTCCGAGCGTGAGGTCTTGAGCTACCGCCATACGTGCCCGCAGCACTACAATGGGAGCACCATTCCCTAGTAGTTTGACAGAGAGGACGAAGTCTCCGTAGACACTCCATATGTCCCGGCCTCCAGCACCTCCAAATTCGCTCTGCGAGATGCCACCATAGACCAAGGCAGCCATGCTCAGGATGGTAACGGAGCTTCTTGCCCATTGGTTGGACGGCATGAGCATTCTCATGTTGTGCATGCCCAACATGCCCAACTGCGTAACGCCACCCATACCAACATACGCGCTCCCCCCACTCCCTCCACCATACACGCTCCCGCTGCTATACACAGAACCACACTTTCCAAACGCAATATTCCAGCCGGGCTTCCATTCTTCACACGCCATCTCATTAGGGATCGAATGAACAGATTGGAGTGATGAATTGTAAACGGCAAAGAAGAACGACTTGCGAAGAGGAAGGGCATGAGCAGAATCGGATGTTACACTTGATATGCACGGAACAGATGGCACATAGGTTAGGCTGTGTGACAACCAATCAGTATCTGGAAGAGAAGCTAGGGGGGGGGGCTGTTTGCACCCCTAGGACGGCATCAAATGGGAGATGAAGTAGGAGATAAACATGACGGACACCAACTCTATGGGGTGCCTTGAACTCTCCAGTACACATCCAGACGCAGCGCAAGAGGAACAGGTTAGATCGGCTGCTCAGTCACTACCAATTTAGCAAGTGACGAACATTACAGCGACTCACTTTGCGAGTAGGATAGTACGGTATTATCACGGCTGGCTGGCTTGGAAATGGTCAATGAAGCACCTGCCCCCTCCCTCCAAAGTGTCATCGTCAATGAGGTCCACAAAATCATCTTTGTATCTCAGACCATGCTGCCTGCACATATGAACATGTTCCAGTTCCAGAAGCTCAATCCTTGATCTACCGTCTTTGTACGTGTATCCTGCTCACTAAATTTAATCGAGAGCATGAGGTCCCCGGCCGTGTCGGCCGTGTCTGTCACTTGCAGGGCATAGAATTGAATTCTGTGATGCGAACAAGAGATCGCAGGAACTATTTGTATCTGGCCAGCTCGTCAGTGTCGATGATCCAGCTAACGCTACGAGGGATGGAAACGTACTGGCCACATGGTGGATAGGTGTCCGCCAGCCCGAAAGAGCCTTGGACATCGGTCAACGTACTGCAACAGGGTTGTTGATCTTGCCTGCTTATCGGGATCTCAAAATACGAGCTTCCGTCCTGCCACGGATGGCAGTAGAAAACATTAGACAAGGTTGTGCGCTCAATTACACTGACGTGCATACCGTGTTCGTAGGATCTGCTTCCAACATCTCAGGATAGCACTCAAGAACAATCTCCGGCAATTCCATCACTTTCATGCGATGTCTGTGAAAGTCTGCCCGCAGGGAGCGAGATAAGCTGTTATTGAGCATCCGAGGGCATTATCGGTGTCAGTGATGTTGTATGTGAGCGCAACTATTTGAGCTTGAGAAAGACTTTTAGGAAGGGGAAGGACACCTAAGCTGCTGTCATACATGTGGATGTGAGGTGGTCCGAGTTTGCGCGGTGAACTGACATACATTCATCTCTCATCTTATGGAGAGCATTTGTCTGGAGTTCGAGCGTGCCCTATTCGACAACTAGCCGGGATGGATGGGGTGGCCTGTATGTCGCGAGTTGGTCAAATACGGATTGCACACTCGTCGTGAACCGAATCCCGTAGCTGGGACATGACGAGCAATTGCAGGCTGCTTTTGGAAAAAACGGAAGGTTTCGCCGATATTGACTGCTTATCTGGTCATCGCAACGAGGTCACATAACTGGGATCTGAGTAAGAATGAGCGCCAAAGACACGAGGCACTGTGCGAACAGACCGTATTGATAATAAGGAAACGTGTTTATGGAACATTTTGCATACCGAGTAAATTCAAACACCTTGTTCCCTGACATTTCGACACCGACGATTGGGTACAATTGGTGAGCATGTCGTCAATGAAGACCGGTGTGTGGCAGATCTGAGCAGTGATTGAACAATGCTGACAATTACCTTGCTTGCAAGGTCTCTTGGCGGGTCGAAATTATCGAGTCCCAATTGACGGTCACGTGGCCCACGTGACATCTCGACACGTCTGTGTTTTCACATGGATCATCACCGAGGCTATTCACGTGTCCTGAATAGGGGTTGCTCTTCACTCATGGTTGCTGTTTCTCCATGTCGTGCCATCCTTTTTTTTTGTTAGGTGAGTGATTTCTCGTCAGGTTCCCTTGTGGTTCATGTGTAAAGCTTTCAGTTGAACGTTGTTCTGACGTTTCCATGCGTTTTTCGTTATTGCACCTCACCGATGTCCCTTTGGATGCACTGCATCCTCTTGAAATCGAACGATGTAAGTGATTGTGTAGATCAGGTGGTTCTATTTGACATTTCGGTGGCATTTGCAGTGAATCTGTTCGCCAATTTGCCAGATCATTTCATGCTTATGGCTAGTTTGGACGAACATAGACTGCGTGCTACTATTTTGCATGTCTTTTCCAGTGCCTTTTACACTTGGTATGGTCGGTAAGTCGTTCTGTGCAGTTTCTTGATTTAAAATTGCTCATCGTTTTAAAGGTTTCCGGGTGACTCGGACAATCTTCTCGAGACTGTGGCGTTCATTTCTGTGTCTTATAGCAGCCATACTCTCCGCAAGCTCATTCGGTCGTTAGTCATTTTGCATGAACAGCATCACTCGTAATCATTTCAGTGATTATCATTCTGTAACTAACATTTACTATGAATTGTCGCTAGCAATCCACCGCCGCACCCTCTCCCACCATTCTTTTGTGCTCGCATCCAGACATCTCTGACGGTCATCCTCTTGTATGAGATCTAATGAGTGGTTTGCCGTGAAGAACCGCTCATCAAAGTCGCATAGCAAACGGATTGTTTCTCTGCCCCAACTTCGTGAAAGGGCAACATATAGATTAAAGAGGTTCAGACCTCCTGTTGGTGGTGTAGTGAGATCTACAATTGCTGTGGGGATCGTCTGTCCTTGCGATCGATAGTCCGTACAGGCATATGCGGGGGTGATTGGAAACTGAGTCCGTTTCACCGTTTCTATCTTCTTCTTCCCATTACACACTATTGTGAATTGGATGTTTGTTGTTACCGCCTTGATAGGCACCACGCCTGGTTCAAGGTCTTCGAGCGGAGAGCCTCGATAACGGTCCAACTTAACAGGGATATACAGAGGTGGTATGAGAAGGTTGTGGACACCGTCCGCTTGTTGTTCACAGGCACTTTCAGGACAAAGAACTATGTCTGTGATAGTAGCTTTCATCCCATTAGTGATGTTGTTGTCGGTGTCAAGGTTGCTGGTCACAAGGACTTGCATGCCGATTGCGAGGTAGACTGTCTCTGGGAGATTTAGTGATGAATTTGTGGCCCTTTTCGATGTGACCTGCATAATGGCAGATCGTTCTATGGAGGTGGGCTGGCAACCGTTGATTTGATCCATTGCGTGACATCGGACAAGATTTGTCTTGTTGTCACGACAATGTTTGCGCACCGCAGACTTGTTCCAATGTTGCCGGACTCCATGTCTGGGTGTAACGAGAACTGCTTCCTTCCATAGAGTGGATGAGAAATCGGTGTCAGGACAAGTTGTGGCATCTAAGACTAGACCCCGTAACATTGTGAGATGATGGTGTTGCACCTGTCCAATACGAAGATGTTGTAGAAAGTCCAGCCAAACGGGATCTGACACTCTCATCTGCTGTTTGAGACTGACGACCATCAGAAACTCCTTGTATATTGTCCACCCCACCTGACACAATGTAGAGTCAAATTTGCCATTGGTTGGAACGTACAATGCCTCCCGTGCTGCACATGCTACAGGAGGAAATTGATGTTGATCCCCTGGCAAGATAACGCTGATTCCTCCGAACGATGCATTCACTGAAGCTGGCTGATCCATTCCTGTCTTTCCAATGGCGATGTTACAGGAAAGTTTCGCAAGGAAAGTTTTGCTCAGCATTGAGAATTCGTTGATTATGAGATACTCGACAAGGCACCACATTCATTGTAATTTGGCTTTCGCCACTGCTGACATGGTGCGCTTGTTTCAGGATATCATCGCGGCAGCATGACATGTCTTGCCTCCGATGAGCAAGGCCGCTATCCCTGTGTATGCACATTTCATGAGCAATTTAGCGACGCCCTTCGATCAAAAATACTCTGTGCAACTTTGAATAACTTTGGATTTTCCGGTACCACCTTCGCCAGTAATAAGCATGCGGAGGGGGGGGGGTTGGTGACCAGCTAGGGTACGATCGAGATGCCATGTAATGATGTCGTATGCACGTCGTTGATCAATATTGAGCATATCGGGTTCGATGGCAGAAAGTGCTTCTTCTGGTCGAATCATATGAGCAACCGAACCAGTAGAGTTTGCAGATGATTCATGGAGTGGAAAAACATCTGCAAAGCTTTCACTGTCAGGTTCCTCATTGATTCTCCATGTTTCCAAGGCTTGTTGTGTCAATTGACCTTTCCACTTCATCAATCTTTCCATGTCATTCTGGTCCCCGTCTCTTGACAAACCTCTAACATCAACTTCGTCTGGCAACGTCTCGTTTATTGGAAAGATTTGAGCAGCTTTTGCTTTCTCGACTGCGAGAATTCCGTTAACGTCCTCTGCAGTAACTCTGCATTCCAACGGAGGGGCAAAGTCGTCTTCATCAGTACCATTGACATCGGTCTTGATACCCTCCTCCTCAATGATGTCGTGTGATGAGTCTTGATGTTGTTGAGCTGAATGTTCACATTGATAGAAGTACTGAATGTTACTGACTTGCGACTGTTGTACGGGCGACATCGTTTCATAGAATTGGTCGAAAGCCTCTGACCAAGACTGCTCCGGATCCTTCAAATCCACAGTGATGTCCCTCCAGGGTTTGAACAGCATCAACATGCAAGCACAATAGAACGAGTGACGCTCCGGCACATCACTTCATGGAAGCCACCGACCAATGAAGTTTGGTAGATTGTTGTGTCCCATGGGTTGTACGATCCTTACGCATGATTGACATTGTGGGTGAGATGGAAGATATGGAACTCGTTCGTGAGGGGGACGCCCCAGTCGCGTACATATACGTTCTGAGTCTGCAACTATCTCCTTGTTGTTCAGTAGTTTTTTGGCATCGTACGTGTCCATAAAGAAATGCAACATGTTGGAATGCTCCAGGGCTTCCCCGCATTGGGAATAATCCATAACCTGACTCTGTATTTGTACAGCGCCATTGCGGTCTACATTCAGTATTACATTTTCTCCTTCGTCACGGTTATTCTGAATACAGACATGAGTGACACAACAAAATTTGTTGTCCTTGGATCATACCTCCTCATCTGAGTTGTCCTCTCTGTTCTCCTGCAACTCAATATGTGATGGTCCACTCCCACCCTATTTATTCATGTTAGACATAATAACACTCATACACAACGTTACTTACTTGACTATGCTCATTCTTTGTCACATTGTCCATCTGCTTTACGTTACGCAGGTCAGGAAACACCTTCAAGAGGTGATGTTCGAAACTGGACCAGTAAACATGCGAGTAATGATGCGAGCGGATTGAATCTCCCCAGCCCATGAGATACGCGATGACCATAGGAGCTGCAAGCTCTTGTTCACAATTGATAGCATTCACAACTCGAAACAGCATCAGTCGCTGTCGGTCCTGGACTTCATCAACATATCCTCCGTTTTGCTGTCTCTCCAAATGATACTCGTACCCCTTTGCCATGACAGCAGACACATTGTAATTCTTCCCCTGCTTCTTCGTTTGATATGTGGTCACATAAAAGGTTATGTTGCTCATATCTCCTCCATTCGTAAGCAATTTCCCATCATTGTTACACTGTACGTGTGCGCACAGTGACTGAACCCATGTGTTGAAATATTGGAATATTCTTTTCACTGTCCATCGTCCATCTGAATGAACGGCATATTCATCAGACTTCTCGAATGGTGCTCATCGTTTGCACTTGAATTGACCTTTCCTGTCAGGTACCAAGCACCTGTGAAACTCGCACGTGTGCACCTGTTTCGACCGAGCGACTCGTCTCTCCATCTCGACTATCTCCCGGAAATAAGCTTCATCGCACAAGGCAGGATCCGGAGGACAGCTCCATGCGATCTCCACTTCGTTCGGGATGCGCTTCAAATCATCTCTGGATTCAATCCCAGGTATAGCCGCACAAAGGTTTGCCTTTAGAAAATCGACCACCTTCTGCCGAAATTCATCTGTTCGTAGCAGATCTGTCATACACGCACTCGAAGGCACACCCATTAAGTATAGCAACATGTGGAGATGAAGGGTGCCTCGACCTTGTGATTCGACAGTTCCGAAGTAACCTGAAACGCGACTGAAGACACCAATCTTGCTCATAATGTTTGTCGATGACGCGGTTATTCCGAACAACGTCTCTAAAATGACTCGGATGATATAGTGGAAAAATTTGCTTGCAGCGAAAGGATCCCGAGCCACATTATATGCACAGCGTTCCTTGTCAGGCACCATGGTTTGTAATGCTTCATCTAGATCGATTTGTTCGCCTGCCAATATCTGAACGATTGGATCATGCATATCGCATGGATTGATAGTAATCCAGAGTGAAGGCGGTTGTTACGGTTTTGTGACACCAGTCACCCGTGACCCTCTCACGACCACGTGCTCTGGCAGCACCACGCCTTTTCCCCTCTTATCATGGCAAAACCATTGTATTACCAGATCGTATCCAACGATCACGACTCGCGGCTACGACATTTCCCCCCTAACGGACAATCCCTGGCCTTATGCCTCGGATGGGCTTTCACCTATCAACTGGACATTCCCCTGGACGTAGTGTTTCTGTACTACACAAGGACTGGATCCTCCCTGGAGTTTCCCTGGATCTTCCCCTGATCCGACTCCTCACGGTTGGGCTGTGGCTCACTGCCTCACTGATCCTAGATCTTCCGACACACTGCCTCGTGATCCTATCTCACCCGAGCATTGCCACGTCGATCCTAGATCACCCGATCTTTGATCCTATTATACCCGTTCCGGTTTCTCCCTTCATCATGTGACTCGCGACGCGACGCGTCTTGGACACAGTTTGACCTACCCTAGATCTTTCTTACTATATCTGGTTAGACCAGCCCTAAACCACTGTAACAGTATATAAGTTCGAGCTGCGCTTGTACTTATCTCTAACCAGAATCTACTCATTCATACCCTGGGTTCTCTGCTCTCCTTGAGCTCTTGGTAGAACTATTTGGTTCCTTTGACCAGGTGGTCATCGTATCAACTCGCTTCCTCGCACTCTCTCTCGTCGTCGTCGTCCTCAACATCGACCTCGACTCAATCGTTGTCTTCAAGGACTCTTGAAGAGTAGCGTCTCAGGTTGGAGTTACTTGTTACGGGTAAAACCGTAACAGCGGTTGCAAAATGATGGATGTCGACCAGATTTGACTGCGTAGTTGGTAACGACTGCTGTCTGAGCCTTGGACATGTCCCGACACTGCAAACATGTGTTTGTGCAAACTTGACACTACAGGGTTGGATGAAGGAATATTTTGATCTTCTTCTTGTGCAGCACGTTGAAGTGTATCCAACGTTAGTGAAGAAAGCAAATGCTGGTCCCGTTCAAAGTCTTTCCTTTGAATTTGAACCCATGCCAAAGTCAAAGCTTGTCGCCATTGAGCGATTCCAAACGCAAAAAAAGGAAATGTTTCGTGTGTGCGAAACCGACGGTCGTGGTACTGTAATGCCCAACGAACATGTTTGCCAAATTCCAATCCTTGATCATTCAACGACTCTATGCCACCTGTACCATATGGGAAAAGACAAGGAAATGCCTTCACAAACACGTTGTCTTCATCCGCAGTTCCTCGAGGGTGAAAGTCCTTCACTGGATGAGTCCCATGACGGATCGCATAGACACCCTCTTTTCCATCTCTCCAAGCATTTTGAAGACCCCATCACATTAATTCATTTGTCAGTAAATTTGTCAGGTCGGAATCCACGCTACCTGAGACCTGCAACAGGATCACATCAGGTGCTCCTGTGTTCATTAAGTAAAATTCATTGTATTTGTGTCGACCCCACTCACCTATGTCTTGTCTCGGTTCTGCTTCAAATGCAAATGTCACATATAGCTACCTTCCCTATCCATGCAAAACACACACCTTCATCCTCATCCTCCACTGGTACATATCCTGCACTTTCTTGATCCACAACACCTTCATCTGAAGAATGACGGACTATCGCACAGATCTCTTGCGGAACATCGTCCTCCAGCAAGAGTTGCAACCGTGCTGAGTCAATCTCTATGTTCCCGTACAAACGTGGGTTGTTTTCTTTCAACCACCATAATGCTCTCCTCACCACCGCTCGCCTAACTCGAAACGTCGACCACAGCGAATCCTTTGGCAATTTGCCCCGTCCAATAAATGTAACGGAGATGAGGGAAGCCAGAATAGTTGGAGAACGTGGCATCAACCGACCCTTGACCATGTCGGCAATGGCTGTCGCATTGAGTTCATAAGTGCTCACATTTCCTCGCATGGCTCTTTGTAACTGATCGATGGATCGTACCCCCATATTCTTTTTCGGAAATAACTTGAACACGTAGACACGTGGGTACAGTAACGCAATTAGCATTTGCTCTGGTAGTGTCAGGCCTTGCAACTCCGAAGGCACTGCACCAATCCAAGTACCATTTGCAAGAGCATGTTTCGGAGGTTGTTCGTGCTTCTTGTTGTCCAAACTACAGATGCATGTTGAACACAAATTTGCACAGCGAATACCTTCCTGTTCGAAAATTCCTGCCGGCTCCAACAACAGTCCGTCAACCAAGTCATGCACTGGATGCTCGTGCAATGGCCGCAGATGCTCTCTTCCAGGTATGTTGTCCAAATGTTTTGTTGTTATCACCTCATCCATAACTCCACATTCCCGAGTGCAGACAGCGCAAACACGAGCGTGGAGTACCGATGCAGAGGTCACCTGATAGAATGCTCTGTAACAATCTCTCTCTTCTTTCTGTGTTACAGTTCGTAAAAACTCTCCTGGATCATAGACTTCGTCCCATCTGGGCTTCATGCATCGCGTCTCTGTGATTTCTTCCTTCCGCTTGCGTTTATGTGCCACACTCTCTGCCTCATTGCTTGCTCTTGCGTCCTCAACCACCTGATGTTTCTTCCGAGACTGTTCCACAAGATCGGTGACAATATTCAGAGGGGCAACTGCCACAATCCGTCGAATTATTGCTTGTTTCTTTGAACATTCCGCTCGTGAAAACTGTACAGCCGTCGAGGTAACTCTCAACAACTCCGCATTAGTCAACCTTGCTAATTCTTCCTCCACGCTCAACAACGACATAAGCTCTGTTGATATTATTTGCCCTATCGTGACGAAACAATATTAGAGCACTTACGGCCTATGCAAGATGGAGACAAAAAAGGCAAGAAGGTAAGCTGGTTCCAGTTGTTCCCCCACGCTTGCATGTATTCAACACGAATTTTCAGGAGTCTCGCATGTTTACACATGCCACATTCTTGTGTGAAATTTTTCTCCCCTATCCTAGCGATCTACAAATTTGATCGGACCCCTCTCCTGGGTCCCTTTATCGTAGCCCCTGGCATATATGTCGAGTTCCGCCGCCATCAATTCGAATCTTGATATTGACTAACACCTATTTCATTCCGACATCTGACTGCATGGAAACATCAGTTCACCAATGGACCACAACATCCACGCTGATTCTGTCTTCTTCCTGTCACCAACCATATACACTATGAGCTGCACTGAACATGTCGATGCTAGCTCAGTTACGGTACAAACGATGGCTTCCCTTGCAGATACTGAGGGAAATGAGCTGTACCCCTGCGGAAGCTTCTTCTCCATGTGCGCTCCCTTAGCCATCCAATGTGTCCCTGCTATTCGAAAAGGAGAAGAGGTTGACATACTCATGCTGCATGAGATTCACCAGACAATGGCTTGTCTGAACACAAGCAAATTCTTCATCATCATTATATGCCCACGAGAATCAACTGAACCATTAGATCTCGACGATGACGATGTTCGTGCCTGTGTTCAAATGGTGGTCAGGTGAATATTTCTCGCCTCCAATAATGAGCACAACTGACTAGTTCACATCATGAGATGGTGTCTGTCTGAAAATTAGAGATCTTCTTCCTACACGTATCACTTGTTGTTCGACCGCACTCATAACTTTACTTAAATGTCTCAATGTCTTACTACCACACGGCCTTGTTTATACTTTCTGCCGATTGAACACTTTGAAACCAATCATTCAACTCCACTGCTGTGGATAAAATTTCGACTATCCGACTCACATAAATTAATGTTTCCGACTACATATGTCTGTTCACAAGCCCTTCGACCACCTCTATGTCTTCCTTTGATGATCTCCACGATTCCCTCATGTGCTCCGGCACTTACCTGGGTGATCCTGCCTTACCTACCAATGTTCGCTGGACTCGCCATGCTCGCAAATATACTCTTTGTACCTCTGACGGAAATAACTCGGAAGCAGAAGCCAATCCTGCCCTGCTATCTGTTGTTGTCAAAATCAGCGATGATGGTTTCTGGCTCTCTAGGTATGTCATGAAACCTCCCCCGAAAGTACCTCTCCTACTGATGAATCTAAAACAGCAATACTTCATGGACCCGTCCTACTGACGCAACTCCTACACTCGCCGAAGCAAAAGGGTCCTGCCTTGGGATAAGACCTATTGAGGATACCTTTGCATCTGACTTCACCACTGTTCTTGACAACATTCGACAACTTGAAGATAGCATTGCGACTGAGGATCGTGACAACCACGGTTTCGTACCATCTGACCTAAAGTTTCACCATCTGTTCTTTCAAGTGTACCCATCTCTTTCTTCCCTTACCACTAACTTATCATTCGTAGCCAAGGGACCCTGCAGAAAAGTATGCTGCCAATGACCCTATCCACTCCTGGCCGACACATTCGACCGCCGCTAAGAATTCCCTTGATGAAATCGTCGCGAACCGTGAACACTCTGTCTGCCCCCTCCACGCTTATGATACAAACGGCAAACTCATCCCCCCTCAAATGTATCGTGGCCGCCTCCAGGGGGCAACAGCACGCATCCATTTTGTGCTATCGCACACATCGTTCAAGAGCTACAACAATTTTACCGCTGACATTCATTCCATCCAAGTTATGCGCTCACCCGCCCCCCCTCCCCCTTCACCTATCAAACGGCTGCCAGCTAACTCATTCGAGGACCCTTTACTGTCCATGAAAGGCAAACGAGCAAGGAAGTGAAAGACAGGTCGATTGAAAAGTATCACGTTATGTCTCATCTTCTCGCCATCAGTCTTCTTATGTCAGTCTTGTTATCTTGACTCGCATCTTCTCGTATTATGCTGTACTCGACTGAAATTTTCTACGCTCTGTTGTACCATTCTCAAGTATTGTAAATTACAAGCAAGGTTTCTGCCAACGAAGTCAACATTTCCCAAGTTCAAATAAGACCAAATGATAGTGCTTGACACTGGTCACTCTGGCTATGTATACGCAGTTGCTTTCCACCCTGATGGAATGCATGTTTTGGGCAGGAATAGCAGCAGGATTCGATGGTGGCGACTTGCAGATGGTCAAGAAGTTGGAAAGCAAACGGAAATGAAATTGCATGCCATCTCTGTGTCGAGCGACGAAAACTGGACAGTGTGTGGGACTCGCGAGGGGGCGAGCGTGTGGGATAAAGAGGTGGACGAAAAGGTCATTGATGTGGAGGGCGGAAACGCGGTGTTTGCAGTCGACGTCTCCCCCGATTCGACCAGGTTCGCCACCGGGACTGGAGGGACAACAAAGCGAACATCTGGAGCATCACAAGCGGCAAGAGACTCGTTGGCCCACTCGAACATGACAGCACTGTCAATGGAGTCAAATTTTCGCCGAATGGCGAGCACATCGCTACTACCTGCTACAATGGCTCCATCCGTGTTTTCAACAGTTGCAATAGCAACGAGCTCATCAACATCCAGACTGTCATGCCCGATTGGAGCACGAGCACTAGGGTACGGGCGAAAAGTGCTTTGTTAATAACATGGCTATTTTTAGCAAGTTATTAACACGTTATTAACTGTTAATAACACGGGGGGGTCCAAGAGGATAGGGTGGGCGGTTATTAACAGTCACGTGACGTCGTTGGGGCGACCATCCGACAATCTCGTATCAGCGACGCTGAGCCGCTTCTCTCA
>JBBPQN010000314.1:0-18466 GCA_038092575.1 Boletus subluridellus | reverse complement strand
GCGGACGGGTGCGGGAGTAAAAGGACGACGCCATCTATAGGTCGCGCACCGATCTGATATTATGCATACATATCAGCACTGGTTCATCGCGCAAGTTAGGGATCAGGAGGTCAAGAACACTGACTGGAACACTGGAAGCCTGGAACAGCTATACATATCTTAGATGTATGGGCGGCATCACGATCAATTGTGCTTGGTGCTTCGGGCTCCTGTGTGATTCGCGGGGTCCGGTTTACCGAGGGAATGGAGCGACAAAAGGTAGGGTAGGGCTAGATCACCCGTCCGAGGTGTTCCGCATCCGCTGTGCGGTCGTCATTGGGCATTTCGACGTAGAAGAGGGTATTTGAAAGTTGAGGACGGCGCAGCCTTGAGCACGTTCTTCTACGATGACGCACATAATGGGGAGGCACTGTGTACAACAATAGTGGCTGTTCTGGAAAAACGATAATCGACCTCCTAGATGCTAGGCCACAGTTCAGCGAGGAATTCGAGACCAAGGTCAAAAATGTGGAATGCCTACCCAGCGACCCCGCCTTCCAACAAGACGATAGAACCCCCATCCATCTCATACTCGCAGAGGCAATGCCATAAAAAATAAATCGTACGACGTCCGTGAGACCGGATTCCTGTGGTTGCGCGGGCGAGAGCTGTTTTCAGATGTGCTGTGTGAACGGGGGACCTAGAGAGCAAACTATGCGCTTTGCGTCGCGCCATCTCCGTCTATATACCCCTTCAGGTCGAATGATTGTCGTCGTTGATTGTCGCGAGGCAAGGACCGAAGCGTATCCATGTTAACCCGTATCACTGTTTTGCAAAAGCTGAACAACGATCAGA
The DNA here is from genome assembly GCA_038092575.1 of Boletus subluridellus. NCBI lineage: Eukaryota > Fungi > Basidiomycota > Agaricomycetes > Boletales > Boletaceae > Boletus > Boletus subluridellus. Next base: position 17,632 of record JBBPQN010000314.1, on the reverse strand, counting down.
TCCTGAATGGACGTCCATGGACGCACGGCAAACAAACCACCCACCAGGCAGGTACGGCACCAGCGCGTTCACGTGCGCACACACGGTGAGGGGGTCACAAAGACACAGCTCCAGATCAAAACACGGACGAGAAAGAGCGGCTGAGAAGACAGGACCATTGTCCAATGCCACAGAGTCTTTTTTTTTCCACGCAAAACGGTGGGTTTGTTCCGTTTGCTAGCGGCTGAGCAATGTAGCGAGGGTTGCTGTGGGTAAGCCGAGGAGAAGAAGTCGATACACTTCGTATCAAATGCTCTGTGATGGAAGCAAACGCTTACTTGCGAACCGTGGCATGGTCCAGAACGCGGCGGACCGCCAATCAACGTTGAAACGTTGACCGTTCGTACGCCTCCGTTGAATGAATCTGTTCGCCGCAGGCCTCGTGCAAGGGCATTTATCCTTCCACAGGCACAAGGTTCAGTCACCAAGTACAAAAACGGCAAGTCTACAATGGAGGTCAGCCGGGATAACGAAGGGAATACATTGCAGGCGCTTTGAATCATGGGAGATTACCATAACGGAAGGCCATGAGGTGATCGCGTGTTCTCTCTCGTCGAATGGGGAGTGAGAGTTGGACGAAAGGCGGTGCGGATCGCCTGACATCAGGGGTGGGTGGATTTAACCTTTGCAATCGGCGAGATCCCGGACAATGAGTACTTTTGCTGTAGTTGACCGCCGGGACGATGAGCCTGAGATTGACGCCGAGCGCCAGAACAGGGCGTACCCGTTGCAGAGCAAGCCGTAGAGTTGCCATCCTGTAGCCTGTTGCATAGTGATCACGCTTTCTCTGGCAGGTGGCTGCCAACAACGCTGAGGCTGCCAACAAATGATGTTTGCCCCAAGTTGCGGTGGCACCTGTGTCGTTCAAACACAATCTGGTCAAGTCACATCTTTGACACGGCTCCCTTTTCATCTCGCCGCCCACCGTATCTTGGCTCGCACTGCATGGCCTTGGGAAGAAACTTTGCTGGCTATGTGACATGTGCGGCTGCCATCTACTGCCACATCGTGCCTCGATGAACTGTGTTAGATTGATTGTGGAAGTTTGTCAGGTTGCACCGTTGCAGTGAGACCGTCTCCCCAAGTACAGTGCGTTGGGGGGGGGAACGGAACGTCAGAATCCCACCTCGAGCCTTATCGAACAACGCGAGTGGGACTCTGAAACACCAAAAGGGCCGACCATAGCCGGGGATAACTCCATCGAGGACCGCTCGGCGTCCACTGCGTACGACGGGATCAATTTTTTTTTACATGAACACGCGCCTTTGTCCAAAAAAGGACGCTGTGGTTCCAAGGGTTGGCAGCGGATGAGATAAACGACCACAAGGGGCAGGTTCTAATAGAAACGTCTGATATCCGAGCGGACCGAGCCCTAGCGCCGCCAATTCCCGAATTGGCATTCAGTTTGAGCCCGCCAAACGTGGATTTTCTCCCCCCCCGCATGAGTTTAATCACGTTCGTAAGCACGAGAGGGTTGTTCCAGCGACAATGATACCTCAGCTGTAGCACTGAACCCTGTCTACGTTATCGGTGTTGGGCTGTGTTGGCGTTACCTCAGAGACCAGACCAAACGGAGTGTAGCCATCAGTCCTTTGCCGTTCGTGCCACAACTAATGCGATAGGCGTTGACATCTTGTGAGAAGGGGCACTTATCCCCGCCTGAGCTGCGTGTGATGTTTCACTGGTGCTTGCACGAGCGCAAAGCTGAGACACACTTTTTTTTGGCACTTTCGTTGTATTCAGCAAAACTTGTTTCTTTATGATGTACACATGCCTACGAAAAAAAGGTTTGTATGCAGCTATTGACACAACATGAGTATGCGTGATGCCCAATGCGAGATGAAGCAAATCAACGTCCGTCGCCAACAGTACTCCATGTCGCCGACCCCCAAGGCACGAGCGGGGTAGGGTATAGATAGGTCCTTAAATAGCAGGTAGGCGACCTGGGATAACGGTGAGGGTGGCGAGTATACAATAGGTGTCGTCTTCAAGACGACGGTTCTAGGCGAATAACGTGAGCTAGTACAATATGGATGAGTTACCACACGGCGGGCGAAGCGAATGCGAACATCTTCGTTTTGGAGTAAACGACAGGAATGGCCTCTGCTTTCGCGAGACCTGGTGATGATGATGCCGATACAATCTTCGCCGTATGGTCCTCGATGCCGGGTGGGGTGGGTGGAGACGCTGACGACGCTGGGGACGTCGAGGCTGAGTACGAGGGTGAAGGCGTATCGGGGGTAGTGGGGGGAGTCAAGTACGCCGCAGACGGATTTGGGGGAGGGGGGAATACCGGCTTGGGTGGCGATGGATACCGTTGCCCACACGATGGCGAAGGACTCGTGCTGGACGAGGCAGCGAAGGGGTTGGCAGTGGGTGGCGGCGTGGACTTCTTCGTCGACGGCAGGATATAAGTGGGGTAGGGCCCGGGACCGACAAAGTCCTTGCGGATCATCTCCTCGAACTCTCTGAGAGTGATAGGATCTACGTTTAGTTCCCACTCGAGGTACTGACACATTTCTCGCTCCATCTGGTTGATCTCCCGGAGTTGGAACATTCCCTGAGCGACGATGGACCAGGATTTGTTGGAGTACGTATCGTCGCAGATCACCTTTGAGGCGAGCATGAACGCAGATATGAAGAGCCGATGACCCGAGGATCCCCGAGCGGTCGGAAACCGAGCCTTGAGTCGCTGCAGAAGGACGAGGGCTGCAAACGTGACGGACGGATGAAGTTTGGTCCTGTGCAAGGCATACGCTATGAAATGGGGTAGTTTGACTGTGGAATTCGATGAGGACGGGGGGTACTCGGGGCAGGCAAACAGGTGAGTGATAAAGCGGGCGCATAACTTTGACGTCTGCTCGTGGCCGTAAAATGGATCCTGCCTACTCGAAGTGGGCTGTGTCGAAGGTGGTTTGGTGGAGGGTGCCTGAAAGGCAACTTGAGAAAAACTGGCCCAAAGAGGCGAGTAAAAAGACTCACCGGAGGTTGGGGGTATGAGACACGCGGATGGGACGCGTTGTGCGTTGACCTGAAGGGCGATGGATGGCTAGCGGTGACTGGACCGTGTACAGTGGCCATTAGCAAGAGGGAGGGGCAGAGGTGGCGCTGGAAGAAAGCAAAGCAAAGCGATAGAGGGCTAATAGTTCGGAAGCACTGGTGGGAGGAAGATGAGTGAGTATATAAATTGTAGTCCTGAGAACAGCACAAGGTTTCAAAATATCCGAACGCAGCAAGATTTCAGATCATCCAAAAAATTCTAAAAAACTGGTTATTATATAAGCAAAACGTGCCGAATCGCCCAGCCGAGCGAAGCCACGCAGCATGCCAGCAAATTTTGTTGGGACCTGACCACCGCGCCGGCGCGGCACACCAATTGTTTATTATTGGCACCGCCAAATAATTGGCAGCTCCGTGGAATGAAACAATGGAAAACTCACCGTGGGAACGACCCAGTACGTCTCCTCAGTCGTGCTGCCCTGCGGCGTGCACTCGTCTGTCTTCGCTTGCTGCCTCGAGGACGGCGAGAAGGTATCCCTTGACAAATCTCGTTATCCACCAGGCGTGGGTGATCGGACACACGGCGGGCTCTCTGCAGTGGGATCGAGTGGGCGATGAGCAACCTCGCCACACAGCTTTGTGCGCGCAGAATGGGGGACCCGCTGAGCCCTCCGCCCCCTTCTTTTATACTCGGGATGTCGGCGCCGTAGGGAACAAAGGTCCCCTTGGAGAACGACGGATGTGATGACAACAACCCCCGGTAGGGGTGGCATTATCTCCAAACTTGTCGCACAGAAGCGCATCCGGCCGGACGCGATCCGCATCAAACCAAAAAGGCGGTGCTATAACTCCCGAACCGGCTCGGTTCATCGCTTTTCCTCTGCATAGCAGCACGGTGACCCGTCCCGAGCAAGCTATCCACTTCCCTCTCGATATTGTTCTAGCCCACAGTGGCCATGGCTTTGCGACATGTCCGGATCGACGTTCAGGGACTTTCCATTGACACTTGAAATGCTCGCTGGATCATTCCCATTCAGTTCCGAATAACACTCCTTTCCCGATTCCCGAGCTTTCTAGCCACTTCTCGAACCGATATCCCGACTATGCACGACACTACGCGCCCCCGATTTCAGGCGAGCGAGCGTATGCCGACACTCGTCCTCACTGCCTTTTCTTTTCATGTTTCTCGTCCGGGCCGACTTGCCCTCCCGGCCGTGGATGTCATTTCCGTTCGCATACTCAAATGCGCTTGTGTCGGATAGCATTACCAAGCCTCCTCGCCGCCCAGCTTTGTCATATCCGGGAAGCTCTTTGTGAAGCAATGACAGCAGCACTACATGAACTTGCATAGTGTCAGTGCTCGTGTTTGCTCTTCCGTCTGCCAAATCGTCACTCACCTCAGTGACTCAGTCCATTTCGAGTCGTCTTCTTTCAACCCACTCGCTTACCTATTTTGACGTCCCTCGTTGTAAAGTCTCGTGACTTCACCCCACATGTGCGGAGAATCAGATCCATGGTGTTCATTTCACAGAACTATTTTCCTTCCCTCGCTTCTGCCTCGCATATCAAGGCAGGCGTGAGTTTCCTTTGAATCGATTCGAATCTGATTTTACGTTCAGACATGGACTCAAGGGCGTGGCATGGATTGCATTTGTGCGTGGTTGATAATCAACACGTGATTCCCTACCACTACCACTCACTCCATCGCTTTCAATTCAAGCCACTCCCGCAACGCGACTTTGGCAAGAATGCCGATGTCATATACCATCGGTTCTTGCAGATGGTAAGATACATCGTCCTAACGACCAATGTGGCGGAAGCAGTCCCTGTCATCCCTCACGGACAGCTTGCCCTGACTCCCGGGTTGTCTTCTCCACCATCTGACCCAACCCTTTCGTTGTTATCCTGTGGCGAGGCAGCGGGGGCCATTGGCTGACTGCTCCGCTCAATTGACTGAATTCCGGATAAGTCAGTAGTGGAACGACGGTTGGGCAAGGTCTGCATACATGGGAATATGTCCGTCCGTTTAAGGTGATAAGTGGTGTTGCTACCCATGGTCACGCCGTAAATCAGTCATCGGTGAGAGGTCCAGCGTTCGGCCTGCGGGAAGCACAAAAGAATCTGAACATATTTGGCTCCCTGTCGTCTCCGAGCTGAGGCCCGAGGGACCATCTACTTCGTGCGACCTCACGGTGTCCCGACGCCAGACAAGATGCTCCTTTATCCCCTATATTTGATTGTTCGTTTGTCCCCTCCCCAGAACCCAGCAATCTAGTTAGAGGCTTGGGTGATTGAGTGATTGGTCAATGGAGATGGCCGGTCAGCATGCAACGTTCGAGCATCCAACTCCGATTTGACACGGGCAGTGACTGATCGAGTTTATCTTTCAACACTTGTTGGTCGCTGTTCGTGCGTATGACGCGATTGTTCGGTGTTTCTCATTCATGGTTCATATCAGCGGGAACCTGCAAGTGTCTGATGTAGGCAGGTCAAATGGTCTCGAAGATAAGGCATATATCATACAAATTGATGTGGCAGGTGAGGATAACGTCTTGCCTTCCTCTTTCTCCGCACAGCCTTATCGTATGTTGGATGCCTCGGAGAATTGGATTCAGAAGGCGACCTTATCGCGGTGTCAGATAAAGTCATGGCTTCGTCCGCTGCTTCTTCCTACGCGGAAATGATTCTCATCATGAGATAGCTCAAGGATGAAGCACCGATCCCCTGTACGCGACAAGCCAGCCAGAATCCAGATCAGGTTGGATGTGCAAAGGAAATGTGCATGACGGACAAGTTGGCAGCGGTGGCGTCATCGAACTAGAGCGCGGACTTTTGGTCATACCAGAACATTTGCAATTTCGCATTGACAAGACAGACGCCATTCGATCGATGACAGTTGTGCTCCCGCTCTCCGAATCAACGGAGAAGCTGCCATCTGGAAGGAGTAGACAGGGCTTAGCTAGGAGGCGGCTGACGTTTCAAAAGGTCGCATTAGCATGCAGGTGATACTGTGGACACTGTCAACTATATCCCGCTTCGGGACCCAGTGCGCACTTGCGGGGATTGCTGGGCGTTACTTAAAGCTGATGATCAAGATTGTACTATCAGATACCGACATCCATCGAGCTTGGCCGCGGTGTTCAGCAATCGTCCACAGGGTTTGGAGTTGGATTCACGTTACAGAATTGTCACCATGACACTTGACGTGGCAACTTGTCAATCTGAAGGGTCACTCAGCATGTGTACGTCCAGTGATTTCACGTCGGCCGACATGACACCCACTTGATTCAGTTTTATGGGCTCGCCAGACGAGTGAGCTGGTGTACAACGCCAAGGCATATTCTCCTCACATGGCCTTCTTCGGGGATCTGTGGGTATGCGTTGATGAGGACTCTCATTTGAACCCGCTGACCCTGGAAAGCGCCTGACTCTGAATCGAAAAAACATCCACCCTTGATCCTCTTACTCATACCGTCCGCTTCCGATGCTGTAGTATGTGCCACTGGCAGTGGCTACTGGCTACTCAGGCTGGCTACCACTATCGTACCTGCATTGATAGCCGAGGCGGCGCGTTGCCCCAGATGGGCCAAGGCTCGGGTCTCAGTGAAGCCCAATTACACGTGCCTGAGCGTGGCGCCCTTGCATAGGGTTGGGATCCTGAATCCCTTCGATTCCCTTGTGTGTTCTCGTTAGTTCGTTTCATCCTCATAAGTACCCCGTTATCCCTACCGAGCCAATATATCCCTTCTCCTTGACAAAGTCTGGACAACGTGGCGAGAAATTCAATTTTTTTTAAAATGAAGGGGCAGTGCTTTCCTCCGCCGATAGCGACCGGAGTCCAACACAGGACCGACAGTCTCGTGGGTTCGGATCCAGCTTCACCGCACTAAAGTGCAGCCCTTTCTTTTCAACGTTCATGACTCGTAGTTCTTTCATCTCGAACGCATTCGTTTTCGGCGCTATGGTTGATAGCATAATTGACTTGCATCGTGTTGGCACCTGATCGGCACAGCATGGCCAAACTCTGACATGGGCGGTCCCCATCGCACGTTACCGATGATGGTATCATGATCATGAATGAAGAGTGAACGTTTGAACACCAAGCTCTGCAGTTCGTTCGACGGATCTGTCAAACATTCGGGACGCACATAACCACCTACGGGTATGACGGCGCACGATGATGGCGGGGGCCGCTTTGTACGGAACGATGGGGATAGGTTTCTTGGCCGCCCAAGTTGGCCACCATCATAAGTTGAGATGGCCGTGCCTGGCACGCGCCATGTCGGGTTTTGGGCGCGTGTTCGTGGGGTACGGTGTTGGAAAAAAAGGCCGAGGGCACTCCTCCCATCGCCTTAAATTCATTTGGTGCCCATAACAAAGCGGATACATACTATGTCAGCAGAACGGACCCACAGTATACCGACGGTCCAAGTACAGGCTCCTTCGGCCGGGACCTCTTACGGGGATAGTGTAACTGCGGAACAGTGCATGACACTTCCGTGACCACGGATCACATCCAGGGTCGAGTTCGTTCCGCCGAACGAGGCTGGGATTACATAAATACTTGCGCGGAGAGCTCATGTAGGATTGTTTTTCACATTGGCAGGCCTCCATGTAGATAGGAAGATTAGTATTCACCGCCTTCATCCTCTCATCACGGCTGTTGATAGCTGCGGTCAAGTCTATCTTACCGTAAGGCGGAGAAGACATCTCAGCGAATGAGCGTGTGCCACTGAGAGTGTGCTTCGATTCCGCGGAGGCGGATATGCACGATGATTGTGATCGAGGTCTAAAGACTCTGTTATCTTATCATGCTTCGTGTTCTCGACGTCCCCGTGCCGTCCAAGCACCGTTTGCGCTGTCACTGTGATAGACCCAAGTACTCGGATCAGAACGCGCTGGCTCACTCGTTCATCTTCGCATCATGCATCGCAAACCAAGACAGAGTCGAAAAACGTGGCGCAAACTTGTATTTAAAAGGGGCATCATTCTTGCACGAATCCAGACCATTTACCTCCACATTCAAAATCAGCGACGTCTTGCCATGCGGGATGTGCACAAGTGATTATGAACGTGAATGGACTCCTCCAGTCTCCGTCCTGCATGTGGCGCGCTTGCGGCGTCCGAAAAAGCAAAAAAGTGGCACGCCTCGAGGCAACAGAGTTTGATGGTAATGATGCAAGCGTGGAAAAGCAGTAATCACCTTGCCTGGTCCGTCAAGGTCACGAGGGGGAAGTGGCAGATACGGTCAAGGTGCCGTTGTTTTTTTGTCTCTTTTTGTCCCCATCGTGCCACAACCGCATCACGACAATCCCATTGAATTGAATCCAACCACGTTCTGGGGTATGAGCGCAAGCGGTTCAATTGAAAGAAACGTTTTGTGCCTCGTCGTTGCGTTCATTCTTGATGGGCGCGAAGAGGGGGTTGCTTGTGCGATGGCAGGACCGTCCGAGTGTGCTTGATCCGACGAGAGGCGGTGTGTTCGAAGCGCACCTGGGTCCTTTGGGTCAATGGAGGGGTGACACGGAAACAGCCTTGTCATTACCATGTTCAATCTGGATAAGATCGAACGAGAAGGCCGCGCGGAAATCGTCCGCGTAGGGTCCAATGCGATATGCATATAATATAGCGAGATATAGACGCCAGATGGATTTTAAGAATCATCCATCACGACACGGCGACCGTAGAACGGAGTATCGTAGCCTTATCGACAAGGTTTGGATTGCGTTATCCCCACTATGAGTTAGGCGTCGAGGTTGGATGGGACTCATCTCAAGACTCGATCGGATGTGATCCGCACGGAGGTGAGATATGGAGGGACGGTCTTTGGGATTTGTCAATGGACAGAATGGAAGGCGTGTGCTTCAACCGCGCGACGAAGGCGTACTACATCGCCTTGTACATAAGATGGTAATGGGTATGTTCAGTTGTAGGCAAGGTGAGGCGAGGTCTGTTCCATCTAGCGAGAGGCGGTGGCTCGGCGGGAGATGTGGAGCGCCCCTCTGTTCAACAGATTTTCTCACCGTTCTGCAAACAAGTCCAAGAGTCTTCGCCGTCCGCACACGGTTATTCCATTGTGATGGTCAGGTTGATCACCTATCTCGTTCTCCGGTCCACACGCGTGACGAATCATGAGGGGATGTGGAGTGCTCGGACGCCGTCGCGGCATCTCTATTTCCAAGACCTTCTTCGCCGAGTCGGACCAGTTCGTGCTGCATAACCAGAAGTCCAAGCCAGCATGCAACGTTCGTTCATTCCAGTAGTAACGCGTCGCCTTTCCGCGAAGTATAGCAACAGGGAATTTCCTCAACCGCGATGGTGAAAGAAAAGCCTATCTCCGATCACACGCTCTCATCTCGTTTTTACACCGTGGTGAATGTCTATTCTCGATGGGTCTGGACGTACGAGGCGGGTTTCAACCCATGTTGGTCGTGTTTGCCTTCTCGTTTCCTGCATTGAATCAATCATGGAGACGTACTGGAATAGGTAGCCTCCTTGCTGCCATCCCCTTTCCCGCAGCACAGGTTACCAGATTCCTGAATTGGGATCCTTCGCTCGATGTGGCGTGCCAGAAGTGGAAGGTGCTTCTGCTCCCGTTGAGTGCAGCTACTGAGCAACTTGGGTGGGTCGCTTTCTGTGTTGTCTTGTGGGGTACCATGATCGGTGCGGTGGCGATACGATCGCAGTATGTGCAGATGTTGGATAGCACTGAGCTCCCTGAAGGCTGCTCTGAGGCTGTCGACTACCAGTACTTCTGCCGTCTCCTTGGATAAGACTGTCCCTGTGAGAACCCTTCTTTGCTCACACTCTCGTTTCCCTTTCCCAGGCTGTGTACCCTGCCTACCGTAGTGCGGGAGGACTAAGGGTCTGGCCTAGGTAAGTGAGCATGCTTCCTGCACACCAAATCAAGAACCTTGAATAACGATGAATGCAGTGCCTCAGGTCGAGAATGCGTTTTCTGATGACATGACTCCACCCTTCGAGCGAACTCACGCACAGGAAGGACACTCAGAATAGTCTCCATGGTGAAGCAGCATTCACTCCCCGGACGGAACATCTTGATGGAAGGAAGCTGGGTGATCGAGAGATCATTAAGGGCCCAGCGTGAGGTTGCGTTGTCTCCGTCATTGTGCCCAGGGTTAGATCCACTTTTGTCTTACCGCAAAACGGTTGCGCGGACATGTTTTTGGAACAGAAGGGATACATTCTGGAAAGTCTGCGTTCGATCATGTCCAACACCGCAGCATGCCCTGACTCGTCCCACTTTTGCAGTATTTTCGTCAGCATTTCGGAAACGCATTCGAGTATGAGTTCAACGAGGACTCACAACTTGGTCTCTTTCAGGGATGTGGTCTGAGGGAATCCATCTCCGGTAGCCTGGCGTTATGGGCAGTGTTCATCTATCACGTGCTTATATGGATCAGCTTTCAGACAGTGGATTCGGTGAGTTGTGGTTTGTTCTATTAGTATGACGTATGTCTAACTTTGACTTAGCACTGAGCCGGCTGAGAACGTCGTTCTGCGTGATGCACGCGGTCGAACGTGCCACCTTGTGCTAGCTTTTTGTTCTCAGACTGGAACTGGATACTCTAGGAATGATGATGACGATTGAGTGCAGCATCAGCATCAGCATCAGCATCAGGTCGAGGCATGGGTTGTTGAAGGTATGCACTGCAATTGTTCGCTCTTCACTTGATTTCTGAACATTGTTGGTTTTGACTCGTAGGTTATGGTTCTTTTTGTGGTAGAGATATTTGCATTAATCTCCGTGTCAGAGGTCATACCTCTGGAAGGGTACATTCCATCGAATGTCCATTAACTGACATCATCATCATATGGAAATGTTTCAATTCAGGAAGCGCAGCACGTTCGAATGTGCGCATACCATTGCCCACCGCCTCCGTTGTGCGAGGTATTGTCAATTCAACTCCTGAATCACTATATGTCCGAGTCATCGCTTGTGATGACCCGCATGCAAACTGGTTTACTTTGTCCAAAACGCCGCACGGCGCAAAGCGTCAAGGTAAACTTGCTGAGTAATTTGGTTGAAAACTCTCCCCAGACTAGCGCCGAGGAGTTGGTACTTCAATACAAGTGCGGTGGGAGAGCATAGGGTTGACTAATCACATATCAAGTGATCAGTAAGTTAGATGGGTGTGTTTTTATTCATGGAGTGGTTGCATTAAAAGCGTGTTGACACAGGTTGCGCCGCACTAGCCACATGGCGTTCGGGCTCATCGCTCTAGCGGAAAGGAAAATTTGTCAACCTGCGTGACGGACGCAATCGTGAACGGCGGGTGGGTGGGGCTTTGAAATCACGGCCCCCTCCTATGCACATTTATGTCCACTCTCCGACTGACCTGTCTTCAATATTTGCTATTAGTAGTGGGTGGCGATGTCGTCCATCTTGAAATTACGACCCGACTCCATGGATGTGAGTAAGCAGGAAAATAAGCACGCGCAGCAGCCATTTGTGCCTAGCCCTCGATCGAGCGCACATTTGGTTCCGTTTGTCAAAAGTGCGTTTGGACAGCGCCGGATCTCAATTGCAGGACTGTTTGATTTCCCTTGTAGGAGTTCATCACGGACGGTGCGGTCCGATTCCATGCTGAACCTGTTCGCTGCGGATGCGGTGGCATGTGTACATATGTGAGTGCATGTGACGAACTACTGAGCACGGAGGAGGAGGCATGTTTTGCGTGTCGCGTGCGACACAGTATGACAGATGGATCGATAACGACCTCCATATGCCATTTTTTTTGGCAGTGCCGGTGTCTTGGTGGAAATGGCGCCAGGCTCCGTCGAGTAAAATGCTTCACATGTTCGGTGGCAAGTGCCATGCAGTACTGTTGATTAAATTGGGGTGTTCAAACGTTCACCTCTGACACACGTGTATACTCGTCGCGAATGTATCATGTAGTACGATGAGATGGCAGGCACGGGTATACACGGTCAGAGAGGGGACCAGAGAATCACGAGCGAGCTCTCTTCCTCTGACTTTCATCATCGTCATCGTCATCTCCATTGGACTCTGCATCGACGCTTCCTCCCCTTGATCTCTTGCAACTTCCGCTTCTGCTGCTTGTAGGGGTAGTTTGCAAACTTTCGATAACTTCCTCGTCGCTTTCCGATCTACGGAGTGCGTTAGTTCCAAGTCTCATCGCCTCGACAGATGGCGCACGTACGCAAATGCTGAAAACGGCTCTGGCTTGAAACCATGCCGTTTGTTCAACTCGTTGGCTTCTTTCCACCTCTTTTCGTTTTCTGTCTTGCGTTCCGCCCGTAGCCATTCCATCCGAACCTTGCGGGCTTCCTTCTTCATCTTTCCCGTTCCGTCCCAGAGCTCCCGCTTTTTCTTCATCTTGGCCATCAAGAACGTCTCGAGATATTCGCGTGTGACGGTCAACTCGCGTGCGTCTGGCGTCGCTTTCTCGAGGAGGGTCTCTGTACGTTGGAGAAGGCATCGACTTTCGGCGATGCGCGTCTTCATGGATGGGATGGTATTCACGAGGGTGGTGAATTGGCGGAGGGTATCGACGACCATGTGACGGTTTGGGACGCTTTTGAGGTAGTCATAGTCGTCGAATTCTTCTTCTTCGTCTGCTTGCCAATCGGGGTCTAGGGCTTCGGGAGGTGGAGCAGTGCTGCGGGTGTCTTCGTCCTTGTTATGAGCTTCGTAAGATGGGTGTTCAGATGGTGGAACAGGGGATAGTTCTCCGGGGAAGGGAACAGGCTCGGATTGGAGATGGTCTGGCAGCACCTCAGACTCGGAGACCTCAGGTTGAGGCGCGGAGGCACTGTCGGGGTTCGTGTTGGACGGGCCGGCCACTGGTTCATCTAACAGGCGCAGTGAGAGGGGTGAGCTATGATCTTGAGGGCAACAACTGGTCATTTACTTACCTTCGGGATACAGAAGTTGTTCCAGAGCTTCCGAAGAGCTGGAAGGTGAGGGAGAAGCCGCCTTGGCGACTGGTTCACCTTCATGTAGCGGGGACGACCAAGTGGTGAGCGAGGACTGTTGACGTAGGGTCCAATGACAGGGTGTATATTCACCTTTGGGATCTGCACGGACTTCGGAGGTTTCTGGTATCGGTGAAGTACCCTTGCGGGACTTCGTTAGCACACTTCGTTTCGGGGGTGCCGACGAGGCAGATGGGTTGTCGGCGTACCTGAGGTCCAGCTTGGTGAGTACATGAACTCGTGTGCGAGGATTCGGGGGGGACACGTACTCGGTTACTGGCACGCCTCTGGGATGCTTCCGCATGAGTCTGCGGATGATATCTTCAGTCTTTCCGACAGCGCGGATGACTTCTCGCTGCGAGACACGGTGGTTAGTGTCCATGGGAGGGGTCCTGTCTGGAGCGAGAGTCCATACCTTGGCGAGAGACTGAAGTTGAGTGCGAGTGAGCTCGCGAAGTTTTGGGCTGTCCATTGTGAGTGTCATCTACTGTTGGGGAAATCGACGTTGACGGTGAGGGAAGAGTCGAGTAGGGACTCTCGAACGTGTTTGTGGTGATCGAGTCTAAGCGCCGAATTAGCTTTAAACTGCTTCGCGGTACACCCACAGGAGTTCGATCGGCGATTACCATGTCGGGACTAGTGGTCTAGTCTGATGCCATGTCTCACTTTCCATTGTTCCTTCTGACTTCTTCCGCTTTCGTCCACACTTGCTTTGTTGTTACCGACTCTGCTATTGTCGGTCGCTTGGGTAGCTGTATCTGGTTCTGACAAGGCATGTTACCTCGATAGATGAGCCTTCTGTGTATATGTCGCTGCCCCGAAAGCAGGATAAAAATGAAAAAGGATAATGATACTTCCATGTTGAGGTTGATTGGGGTTGTCTCAGGCCTTACCGTCGGATCCAGCCTCAGGGACCCTGTAAGTAGATCCAGAATGGGGTCCCTGCGTCTGTCATCGACTGACAGAAATGCTGAGTTGCTTTGACATCTTCCCAAAACGGGACCTTGATCGCTTATACGCCTGTTGTAGGTCCCAGTGATGGCAGTATTGTTCTCGTGTATGGACCACCTCAATAAGACTTGCTATAAAACACACACCTGTGTGATTTGAAATAATTTTTCTTTCCCCCCCGTCCACATAAGTGAGCGAATATTTCAGACCCATCGAACATCGCGTTTGGACTGCAAGACATACGCCATGGTGAACCTCCGATCCAGGTCCAAGGCGAAAGCCGTCGCTCCGAAAGCTACCCTGAAAATGGAACCAACGGTCCCAGCACTGTCTACTGTAACGGCGTCAGATAATTTGAACCTGAGTGAAGAAGCTCTTCGAAAACTCCCTCGTGCCGAGCTTCAGAAACTTGCCATGGTAGGCGTTGCGCGTTCTCGTATCGTGAGGCTCGTGCGCTTACGATGCGCAAGGCCCACAAAGTGAAAGCGAACATGAAGAGCGAACTAATTGTTCAACAACTGTCGAGCCTCCAGATACCTAAGAAAACAAGGTAAGCGAAGGGAGCTGAACGTCATTGGATGGAGCGCTGATGCCATACAATATAGACCCGCCGAGGATGACCTTGAGGAAGGACCATCGCGAAAGAGATTTAAGAAGGAAGTTGCGTCGCAAGGAGTTCCAATCTCACCCACATCCGAGAACCAAATAGCGCTTCTAGACACCCAACCTACCCAAGATACACCAGTCCAAACCAGCGTCCAAGGTAAGCATTAGACGTCCAGGACTCCACTCCAGCATCCGACGCCATGCCGTTTATGTAGATCCTCGACCACCGAAGGCTGGGCCATCGGCTCCGCTATCGGTATCCCCGGTGCACAAAGGACCCACCGTGCCCTCGTATGACCAGGACCTTTTTAGCGGCACTGAATCCGAGATGACTGAGGAGGAACAACTCGATTTCGCCACACCCGTCTCCTCGCGCTCGGGCACGCCTCCCCCTGCAAATATCAAAGACCTGGAACGTTGTGTCACGATCATGCAGGAAATTTCTGCGAAGGATGTCGCCCTTCTGAATGAGGTAACGGATGTACGCGAAACCGCTGCAAAGCTTCGCAAGAGAGCAAGGGACGTTCGGGACCTTGTGAAGGCAGAGAGCGGACGGAGAGAGCGAATGGATGCCTACTTTCGGTACTGGCAAGAGATTGAACCAACGTGGCACAGAAAGTGGCTGTACGGAGAGAAGATGGTCCCGGACTACAAGATACAACCCGAGGAGTTGGATGAGTAAATGTGACCTTTTATTGTGGGCGACAGGCATGTTGAATAAATCCCGACGCAGACCTGCTGGACCTCCAACTATTCCCAATCGTCCGTATGCCCAGGGGGCTCAAATTTTGGATGGACGTGCACGACCGTAAGTGACACGCCGCGAAGCAAACGCATATATTTGACACTAACATGGCTTCCTCAGAGCCACACCCGGCCCTGTGCGGAAACCAACGCTGTCACAAGAGCAGTTGAAGCAAAAGAGGGAGGCGATTGTTTCGAAGCAAGAAGCCGAGCAGCGTCAGCTCGAAGCTTCGTGGAGAAGAGAAATGTTAGGTGAGAATTCCTCCAGAGAAGGGTCGAGTGAGGAAGGCGATGCGCATGAGTTGAGTGAGGACTCGAGTTTAGCCGATCCCCAGCCAGCAAACGAAAATAACGTCAAGGAGCCTCTGATGAGATCGTTTGAGAACAGCGTTGGGACGATTGCAGTCCCTGCGCCGTCTCCGTAGATCTGTCATGTTTAGTTCCAAGTCAACTTGGAATTTAACGTACTCTGGTCATCATCTTGTGAAAGTTGGTCTGAGTCATAATTTAGTTTAGCAAAAATAATAATAAGTTTGACAAGTAACTTAGCATATTAGTCATCCCCGCTCCTGCGTCCTGCCAACGTTGATTCGCTCCTTGCCAATTACCGTCGTCCACCTCCACCGTTCACTTTCAACCAAAGATGGTTTTTGGTCTTACAATTGGAACTGAACGCGCCAATGCTCTCCAAGTGCGTGCGATACATTCATTTTTTGTGCTTTTTTCAGCTGACTTGGTGCTTTTTTCACAGAACGCGATCCAGCACGAGCTCATGAAGCGGGGCTTCAGTCCCGATGCTGGTCAGTTCTCCGGAACCACTTCCATGCACTCGAATTCTTATATTGGCGGTTATACAGACCCAGTTATGGCAGAGTATATCACTATCATGATCATAAATAACAAGACTCCCGGTACGTCGATCTCCTGCTCCCGGCCTTGGGCGCTTTGCATTGGTAAGCTCTGTACTGACGTTGTCTGCCACTACAGCTCAAATAACCTCTGAACTTGAAGATTGTAAGTATTATATCCCTTCTGATCGTTTCACGCCCAGCTGACCAGCCCTTGCTTGTTGTAGTGATTGGGACCGACTTTGGTTCGTGTGCCCTTCCTCACGACTCCCTAGTTCAGTATAACTTGTGTCGTTACTGACAGTCTTTCAATTTTCAATAGATGCCACTTTCACCGATTGGTTATTTGTCGAAGCAGCTAAAGGTGCTCCGGAGTCGGAAATACCACAAACATCACCATCCACTTCCCCTTCCCTCACATCGGCAACCACGCCGAAACCCCAAGTCACATCTGAAATCCCCGTTCACTCTCCTTCGTCCTCAACAGCTGATCACCGACGACCACTCAATCCTCGCGCTGGAGCGCCCAGTGGTGCTCCACTCTATCAACAAGCCCTCTCGACGCTCGGTCATGGGCAGAAACGAACTGCATCTGTACGGTCACCCTCACCCACTGGGCATGGCCCATCGAAAACGCGTCGTATGGACGTCCCAACCGGCCCCCGCGCGATGCAAAGTGCCGGCACAAGAAGTGAGGCTGCTACGGGTGCAAGCGGAAGGAGTCTATTAGACCGTGTAGGCGGACGAAACAGCGCACATCCATCATATGCGCGTGGAGACGAGATACAAGCTCGCATCGATGCTGTTACGAACGGTGGCATTCCTCCCGGTGGGGCTACGCCCGACCCAGCCATGATGATGGGTTTTCAAAACGGTGTCGGGATGGATATGACCGCGGCCAATGTGAACGCGAACACGATGGTGCTGCAGGAGATGATGATGAATCAGATGGCGCTCATGGCTCAGATGGCCACTTCGATGGGAATGCTCAATCCTGCCACTGGCCAGATGATGGGTGGTGGCTTTCCCGGGATGCAACAAGGAGACATGAGTATGTATCAGGGAGGGGGCGCATTTGGTCAAGGGCAAGCACCGGCGCAGAGCGTGAATGGACGAGGAAGGGGTGGTGGACGGGGTGGAAGGGGCCGTGGTGGAGGACCAGGGCGAGGTGGCCATATTGGAGCATCACCCGCACCAACCTCCGAATCGCCCACCCCCACGCAGACGCAAGTGCAACCTCAGCCCCCATCCGAGACAACTGCAACTCAACCTGTCGAACTTTCCGTGCCCATAGTCGCTCCAACACCTATTCCTGCCTCTACGCAACAGCCACTCGTAGCTCAGCAGCAACGGATACCGTATGCGCTGCCGGAGCGTCCTCAATCTCCAACATTGTGCAAGTTCGGCATTAAGTGCACGAACTCACAGTGTAGGTATTCGCATCCCTCGCCAGTCGCCACGGCCGAGAGCGGCGTGGTACTGAG
>JBBPQN010000313.1:0-18469 GCA_038092575.1 Boletus subluridellus | reverse complement strand
TTGGTCTTGAGTACCTAGTTACACCTCAGCTGGTTTCCCAACCACTGAGGTGAGTACACTAACATTAGAGCTACCTATCATTAGTACTGACTACCTACAGTACTTAGATATTCAATACAACATTGCCAGTGCCAGTAATGAAGTGCTTCAGGGGTTAGGAACCAAGAGGGCACTGCAAGTGGCCAGTTGCACCAGAAAGGGTCAGCTACCCCGCTAAGGCGAAAAGGCTTGCACACTTTGAAGTAAGTCTCAATGTCCAACTCAAGGTCCTTGATTGAGTGGAGCTGGCTCAAAGTCAACTCAGCAGTATGAGGCAGATGCCTATCCTGGTTCCCAAAGTCCTTGCTTGCAGCTGTGGTGACCAGGGAGGTGTGGCCACATATGCAAGCAATCAGGCATGCTTTGGATGTGTTGGTGA
This sequence comes from Boletus subluridellus, assembly GCA_038092575.1. Taxonomy (NCBI): domain Eukaryota; kingdom Fungi; phylum Basidiomycota; class Agaricomycetes; order Boletales; family Boletaceae; genus Boletus; species Boletus subluridellus. The sequence goes on along the minus strand of JBBPQN010000313.1, from coordinate 18,051 downwards.
TGTAAGAAACAAGTGGCATGAAACAGTAACATTGATTTCCCAAGGAATCAGGAATTGTGCACCCGAATTGTGCAGCTTGTTTGAGGGGCTCAAGGACAATGTCCAGGCATTGATGAAAGAGGTGGGCTTTGAGAAGTGAACACATTCTGGGCATCTTGTGAAGGAAATTGGAGATTGGCATCAATGCCAGGAGTAAAAAAGTGTGTGATGCCACTTTGTTCCAAACTTTCATCCTAATGTTGGCTAGACTAGTCAATAATGGATGCGCAAGTTTGCCTCTGCACATATTGGTGATATTTGTTTTATCCAACAACAAAATAATGCCATACAACGTGGCACCAATAGGGAGTCTTGCCTATGATGGATAGTCAGTCCATGGAGCTGTGGCAAAGTGTGTGTCCTCACCTGCATTTCCCAGCACCCATCACTGCTCATCCACTCACTGTACACCCTCATGTCACACTCAGCAGAGGTAAACAAGTGGTACAGGGAATAATCCATATTGTTTGCAAATAATGGGTGGTTGAACAGCAACTTGATGCAGTCGAGAGCATCATGGTAATACAAGTGAACCAGTTCTTTCGTTGGATGAGTGGTAGGTATGATTCTGTAGGTCCAATGTGGCCCAGACAGTAGAGATTCAGCATGGGAACATAGTTTCCATGCTGTTCAAAATGAGATGGATAGCATCTTGATCTAGGGAGTGATCAGTAGAAGTTCAGCATAAAGCATGCTCTACATACAATATCCAAAGATGAGTATTCATCAACAGTGCACATGCTGATTCCCAACTTCAAGAGAAAGTTTGCTAGCATCCAGTCATTTGAATCAGCAAAAGGATAATGGAAGTTGGTCAGGCAGTGTGCTGAATACTGATCCTTATCGAATTGTGAGAGGAACATTTCACCAACTCCATGGATAATGGATGTGCCAATATAATAGTCCACTGCCCAGCCATGTGGATTTTGGGTGTCTGGAACAGGAGGGGCATCATCCATATGAGTATCCTCATTAGCACCTGCTGCAAACCCAGGCTGAGAGTCTAAGTCCTGGTCTGGCTCTGGATCTTGGTCTGGAGGGAAAGCAAAGAATGGAGACAGTGAATACAGGGGAGATGAGTTTTCTTTGGCTGGACATGGAATGGGGACTTTGAGCTGATACAGATAATTATTGTCATGACATGGGGAGTGAGGCTGTAGGAGATGGAATGTAACCCCTTCTGACGTAGAAAAAAAATTGAGACACCTAGGGCAGTTAGGCATTGAAGCTTGAAGAAAATAGGATGTACCAGCATTTGAGTGACCCTTTGACTGTAGGTGGTGGCATGGACACAGTGTGTGTGATGGTGATCAAGAGATCTGATCTGTTTGGACAAGTAAACAAACAAATACACTCCTTAATCAGAGTCATCAGTCCAAGTACTGTCAATTCACTTCCAGTCCTTCAAGCTTCAAGCCCCAAGCCTGAGCCAAAGTGGCCTTTTTCACTCCAGCACAAAGTACAAGGTCAGAACGCCCCTTTGGAAGTCATGCTGGCAGGTTGTGCCACCCCTGGAACGCACTGGCTTCGTACAGGCATCAAGTGTGGTTCAAGGTGATTGCTTGCCCAGGTCATACTCCTTACTCTCCTTATCCTCCTCTAGACCAGATCCTCAGCAACGTTGATCCTTCGGATTGCATCGCCCTTCCCATTCACAGAGGATTGACTTGCAATATCTCATGTCCCATAGCATTGTTCCCCCAAATAGTGTATGGATGTTCAGACAATGTCTAATCATGTGCCCTGTGCTCTATCTATCCCTCCCCCTCTCTCTGTCTATACTCCCGCTCCCCCCTTTTCTTCATCACTACTATTATCAATATTCAGGTGACTTTGTGTCACCTCAGGGGCAACTCAGAAGGCATCAAGTCTGAACCTTTGAAACTAATATGCCATCCTGGATTCTTCCTTTTCATTCTTCTTCATTTGAGCTGTCCTCAGGAATTCAGCATCAACATCATAAAACTTCCATCCACCACACAGTTGCTGCTTGTGTTCTCTGTGTATTTATGGAGGAGGATGCCCAGGATGCTGCCCATGTAGAATGGGTGCAAAATCCCCCAAGCGTCCCCAGAGATCCTTCCCAGCTGAGTACTTCTGGTGCCTCTTCTCAATTTTCATTTGCCCAAGGACAAGCTGTCCCTCCTGCACAATGTTGACCAGCCCTGCAGTCCCAAACACTTGGTGGGATGGGCAGGATGGGCAGTAGTATGAGACCTTTGGGTAAAAGTGGTCTCAGCTTCAACCACATCTTGACTGGTCTCCAAGGCGAGCTCCGGAAAAGTCATGAGACTGGCGCCGAGCTGCACTTGCTGATGACTGCAATGAATGGCACTTTGGTGAGTATTCACTACTTTGACAGGTTAACATTCCATTGATGACTTCTCTTACAGCAACCCAATGTTCCCCACTCTCCTCCAAGTCTTCTGCCCATCCATGCTTCACAACCACAACTAGTGCACAAGCCTGTCCAACCCACCAATTACGGATCTGTTCCAGCCACTGTGCTAAATGAACTGTGCACCCAACTCCATGAGACACAATGTCATTGGCAAGTCATGTCAACAAGATACATGCCCTCAAAGACATGCTTGCTGAGCATGAAACTGCCAAGGCCAAGGTAGCTTCACTACTAGCACATGACCTCATGGACAAATGGAAATGTGAGCTTGAGATGTCCACATGCTGCAGGCTCTCCATCTGGACACCATGATGACATGCGGAACAGCAGTTATCAAGCAGACAACAACAATGCCGCCAGTATCCACACCATCATTCCCTGTGGTTTGAAGAGAGTAGAGGAGGAGGATAAAGGTCAGTTGGTCTCTAATGACAAAGAATGTCAACATTGCCAGGAGGAGCCCACTGGAATGGGCATGGTGGAGGATAATGGGGATTCTCCAGACCTGAAGTGCAAACATCGATCATTGTCACCTCTACAACAATCCCATGACATCACATCTGCTGCTATCCATGGCTTGGCTGAGCAGTTATCAGCACTCAGTGGACAAATAGACATGGCAGTGGAGTTCAACAACTCCTTCCAAGCACAGCACACCACCACCCAGACAACTACATATATCACAGTTACAATCCAAGATTGCAGCATTTGAGGAGCTTATACAGGAGACACAGTCATAGCTGCAGCAGCAAAACTCTGCCCAAGAAGCTGCTCAGGCTGAGATTCTCAAGGCCATTCATGTGCCTGCCCATGATTCAGAATGAGAGGCCTTGGCATCAATGCTCAATGAATGGAAAAAGAATGTCAAAGGTCAATGGAATGCTGTTCAGAAGGAGTGGTCTCAAGAAAGGGAGAGACTTAGCAAGGCGAAGGAGAAATGGGAGGGCCAATGCTGGAACAGAGATTGGATGCCAAGATCAATGTGGGTGTGAGCATAACTCATGGCATTGCAACAACATGACCAGTTTCCAAACAGAGACATCAAGATCAACAGAGGCGGTGGCCTAGTGATGCCACCAAGTCCTGTCAGTGTTGCCTCGAATCCCAGTCGGACAAAGTCACGACATCATCAATCAAGCTCTTCTCAAAGTCATTCAAGATCAAGTTCACCCATCTCATCAATTGAAATGATAGAAAGGGCAGTCAGTGTGGAGCAGGACATTGGGTTTGCGACGTGTCTTGGATCAATATCCATGATCGCAATTATCCTCTCCTTCAATAGTGAAAAATGAGCCAGAGTCATGCTCAAATGCGGTGCTCAGTATCCAATCACACCTGGTGGCCCCATCGGTCAAGGACTCTCCCAAGCAGCCCCCAATGTTGAATCCCCCATTGAAGGCAGAGATGCTGTTGCACTTTCTAGGCTGTTGGTTATCTCATGGTCTCACATCCATACTTTTAATAACCCACTTCTTGCAGTTCTATCTGAATATGATGGCCATGGGCATCTTCATTGGCAGCAATATTATGGCAAGTAAAAGAGGAATCATCCTAGATGGTTCTCAATGTCATTCATTCAAGTTATAACCAATGCTGTTCTTTACTCTCTTTCACAAAGGATCAACTCGCAATATTTCATGTCCCACGGCATTGTTCAAGTTGCCCCATATAGCATATGAATGTTCAATGACGATGCCTGATCGTGTGCCCTGTACTTCCCCTCTTTCTGTCTATGCACCTTCCCTCCTCTCTTTTTCTTCCTTGCTACTACTAGTACTAGTATTCCAGCAATCCCTAGATTCGATAATATCATTCTTACTCCCATACCATAACAATAGCAGCCACCAGCTTGAGATGCCAGTGGTGTACTATGACTTGCTGGAGCTTGGATATCACATAGCTGAGTTAGCTAAGCAACTTATAATACATGATTGCCAGCTGTACAGGCATGAAAATTCTCTTTCAAACTATCATTGTCAACATGGAAAACAGCCAACACCATGGCTCAGATGTATCCTCAGAATCAGTAGTCAGTCAAAACACCTCAATCAAGAGTAATGATGTCTCAGGCTCACAGTGAGTTCAGCTTCATTCTGAGGACTCTGGCCCAGGTAACCTTAGCATTGTTCCCAGTACACCTGATGCAGACACTCTACAGTCTTTTCCTTCCTCAGATCCAGTGCCTGTATCTTCCCAACATTTCCATAATTTTAGGGGTGTTTCTGTTCTCTGGGCTGCATCTGGACAAGTTGTCGGTACTCCCAGTGCTATCCATGCTATTTGTGCATGGAAGTTAACCACCCTCTCACAATTCATGACACCCATGCCTACCCAGGGATCTCCATTGGCAGCAAAGAACTTTGTGGTACCAAACAGTATTAAAAAGGTAAAAATATATCTATTTGTAGCAAATCCAATACTAAGACAAGATTGAAAGCCAGTCAACAGTCATGACAAATCAGACCCATCGGATGCTGAGCAATAGGAATTTGAAAAGGAAGATGCACTGTTGGTGTTATGGTTGGTGATACCCCCCCATCTTTTCCCCCTACCATTCCTTTGGACTACCCCAGGTCGTCTCTCTGGGATGACATCATCGCTTCCCTGCAGGAGTATGCGGTGTCTGACACTGCCTTTGACACTGCCTTCGAGGACAGCCTCCTTGATCCATCTCTCCCCGACACCACCCCCTTCTGATCCTATTTTCCCTGTCCTGGTTTGTCCCAATCCATTTTGATCCTATTTATATTCTGTTCCCATCCGAGGACACTGCCCCCTTCTGTCACGTGCTTCTTATATGCAACGTGTCTCTTACCTCATACGCACGATAGTGCCTCCCCTCATATTACATTCAGACTCCAACTCACCTGCCCTAAACTGACTCCAGGCAGTATATATATTCGCACTCTGCCTGTAACACTTCTTTAACTTGAACCTACACAATCTACCATGTATCTTGGAGTTCACTGCTGGCTCACTTCTCTTGCCAGCTCTTGTGCTTCATCCTTTGCTTCACCATCATCTCTCTCGTGAGGGCGACCTTCGGTCGATCAACATAAGGACGTTGATCTTCGTCTGACTCAGGTTGAGCAGACTCAGGATGAACTCCAACTACATGTTGGTGTTCCATTGTTACGTCGGTCGTAACAAAAGGTTCAAGTTTCTACTCGTTGGAGCTACTCAGCCCAACCCACTCCATTGGATGCTGCTAGAAGCAGCCACATAGGCCAACACAAGGCGTATCAATCTTACACAACTCCTTTCAGGAGAACCTGAGGACGATGAGGAACATCATATATCTCCACCCCACCCCCCTGCCCAGTCTTCTGCCTTCTCTCCCCTCCCTACCTCAGAATCTCAACGAGTGTCTGGGTCTTCACAAAGTAGCCCAATCACAAGTCACCCTCCCCCACCTAGGAGGAACTCCCCTGCCCTCTCTCGATCATCCTCAGTTGATTCACACCCTCCCACCAGTCTCACCCAGTACTCTATCCCTGAAGAGGAAACAGTGGGCTCAGAAGGAGGAACATACGAGAGGACCGTTCTTACTGGAGCAGACACAGAGGCTTATCTTGCAGCCAACCCAAGACCTCCCCCTATCCCTGAACCGGACCTGGACTACCCTATAGGAGACGAAGAAGACAATGATGAAGACATGACAAAGGATGTCAAAGCAGCCCTCCCTGAGGACTTCACTGGAGAAGGAAAGAATGCCAACAGGTGGCTCCTAGAAATGGACAGATACTTCTCCCTCCACCCGGATCTAACAGACAGGGCAAAGGCCCTCATTTTGTTAAACCGCATGCCTAATGGAAGAGGCAAAGTGTTCGCAGAAGCCTGGCTGATCAAACTCGCGGATCAGACTATCCCCCACAGAGACAAAGACTATGCCCACATAAAGGCAGCCTTCGCCACCACATTCTCCTCCTATGACGCTGCATCACACGCATGAGTAGAACTTGCTTCCTTGAGACAAGACTACAAGGACAGCTTTGACAAATACCTCACAGAGTTCGTGGTCCTCACCACCCAAGCAGGGATCAAAGAGAAGGCAGCCTTACAAGAATGGTTCCTTCGAGGACTCGACAGAGAAGTCGCCAAACAACTATCGCTCTCCAACGTCCTCAAAACTGCTGAAAAAATAGAGGACGTCTACAACAAGGCAGCAGAGATAGAGAGCGGCCTAGCACAGATCAGGGATATGGAATGAATCCCTCAACCTCCACCACCCAGAAAGATGGGGCACCAGCATTGCCATGATCCAAATGCCATGGACATGGACTGTGTCATGCTCTCACCGGAAGAGAGAGCTCGTTGCTACAGGGATAAATTATGCTACATCTGCAAGAAGAAGGGATGCTCTACTCGAAGACATCCACAGCCTCCTAGGACAGGAGCTAGGGCTTGAACGGTTACAAGCACCCCACCAAGGAAAGACCCATTGGAGTCTTACATTAAGAGTCTGGAGACTCGCTCAGATAAAGACAGGATCCTTAGAGCCCTCAAAGCCACCTTTGAGGAAAACAGAGATGAGAAAGGGGAACTTCTCCCAGACACCGAAGAGGTATGGGGAGAAGAAGATATTAACACCATTGAACTAGGGGAAACTCCAGCTCAAGCAATGCCTGCTTCACATTTTTAGGAGGAAGGGATGGACCAACATCATCTCCTTCCGTCACGATTGCGCCTGTATTTATTTCTGGATTGAAGAGTAATTCTATTTGCATTCCCATCTCGATCCAGAATAAACGCACAACAAGAATTGTTGGCCTAAATGCGTTAATCAACAGCGGAGCAACCGGATGTTTCCTCTCTCAACAAGTGGTTGAGAGACACAAGATCCCCATGATACCTCTTCCCCACCCGATCAAGGCTTGGAACATAGATGGATCATTAAACCAAGCAGGAGACATCACTCACAAGATCGCTGCCGTATTCAATATGGACGGAGTACTAGAAGAGCGGAACTTTTTCATCCTTAATTGTGGAAAGGATGACTTGATACTAGGACTGCCCTGGCTATGGGCAGTAAACCTGACCATAGATTGGTCGACAGGACAGGTAACCATAGACCCCAGGCAGTACAAGGAACAGCATTTCAACCACCCAAGAGTGCTCTCCCAGCGGTACTTACTAAAGTACCTGGATGCTGACGAAGATATGAGGACTGAGAAAGACCTGAAGACGTCTTTCTACCAGAAGAAACCCACACATAGGGCTTGCATACTATGTACACAGCACAGTTCCAAAGTCCCAGATTTCCTTGTAAGGAAAACCATGCTATCTGCCACCCTCACACAAAAGGAGGGAGTTGCCAAGGTGGAACTCCCTACCCCGTACAAAGACTACAACGATGTCTTTGAAAAGAAGAATTCCACCAAACTGCCACCATCCAGACCATACGACCATGCTATTGATTTACGGGACACATTCATACCCCGATGAGCCAAGACATATCCACTGTCCCCCCCGGAGCAATTAGCGTGCAAGGAGTTCATCAATGAACACCTAGCATCTGGGAAGATTGCACCATCTAAATCTCCCCAAGCCTCTCCATTCTTCTTCGTCCAAAAGAAAGACGGAAAGCTGCGACCCTGCCAGGACTACAGATACCTGAATATGCATACCATCAAGAATGCATATCCCCTCCTGCTCATCACTGATCTAGTAGATCGAGTACGAGGATCTTCCATCTTCACAAAGTTCAATGTACAATGGGGATACAACAACATCCTCATCAAACCTGAGGACAGATGGAAAGCGGCCTTTGTCACCCCCTTTGGTCTCTATGAACCCACGGTCATGTTCTTCAGAATGTGTAATTCCCCTGCCACCTTCCAGGCCTTTATGAATGACCTGTTTGGGGATTACATTGCCGAAGGGTGGTTAATCATTTACATGGACGACCTCCTTATCCATTCTTCTGATCCAACCCTCCACGAGGAACGGATGAAGAAAGTGCTCCAGAGGTTCAGAGAACACGAAATGTTTCTGAAACTGGAGAAGTGTACCTTCGCGGCATCAGAAGTGGACTATCTGGGACTCATCATCAACAAAGATGGAGTCAAGATGGACCCCACCAAACTATGGGCAATTGAGGAATGGCCCCGACCCAGCAATACCCGAGAAATATGCTCCTTCCTAGGGTTTTGTAATTTCTACAGGAAATTCATCCCTTCCTTCTCGGACATCGCACGCCCTCTCCTCAATTTAACCAAGAAAGGTGCCCCCTGGAACTGGACTTTGTCCCAAGAGAAGACTTTCCTCAGCTTGCAGAAAGCCTTCACTGTAAGGCCTGTATTGGCCTTTCCGGACACTTCGAAACCATTCACCCTGATGACCGATGCCTCTCTGACTGCTTCCGGAGCAGTCCTCATGCAGGAAGACCCCAATGGAGAACTACGCCCGTGTGGCTACCTCTCTCAGACTTTCTCTCCCACTGAGAGAAATTACGATATCTTTGACCAGGAACTCCTTGCTGTCATCTGTGGACTTGAGGATTGAAGACAGTATCTCCTAGGATCCCCACACCCCATAAAGGTTCTTACCGACCATAAGAACCTCACCTACTTTAAGGAGCCCTGGAAATTATCCAGATGACAGGCCAGGTGGCTCCTATTCCTTCAGGATTTTGACCTGGATTATGTGGCCTTACCAGGAAGTAAGATGGCCCCTGCCGATGCACTCTCTCAGCAACATGGAGTGGACACCTCTGAGGATAACGAGGATGTCCAAATGCTCCCCCCAAACACCTTCATTCGGGCTATCGACGTAGCCCTTGCAGACAAGATTTGGGACTCGTCCTCTACAGACCCCCTGGTCCTGGACGCCCTCCACAAGATGGAAATGGAGGAACCACTTTTCAAGCAGTCTCACCTGTCAGACTGGACCTTCTCTGATGGCCATCTCTACTACAAGGAATGCTTGTATGTCCCAGCACCCGCCCAGCATGACCTGGTGGTTGCTGCCCACTCTTCCCCTTCAAGTGGCCACAGTGGCCATCTCTGCACTACTGCCCTCCTTTCCCAGGATTACTGGTGGCCTGGGCTCTCCTCCTATGTTTGGAGGTTTGTTGCTGGTTGTGCAGTCTGTCAGTCGAGCAAAGTGCTCACTCACCCCACTGTTCCCCCCCTTGTCCCCCTCCCTGTGGCAACATCTCACCCCTTTTCCCACATCTTGGTGGACTTGGTCACCGACCTTCCCCCAGTCGATGGGTTCAACTCTGTCATGGTCATGGTTGACCATGGGCTTAGTAAGGGGGTAATTGTTACTCCTTGTGCCAAAACCATCGATGCCGCCGGAATTGCCCGGTTGTTTTTCTCCAAAGTGTTCAGCCACTTTGGACTCCATGACAAATTGATCTTGGATCGTGGACCTCAATTTGCATCTGCCTTCACCCAGGAGCTTGCTCACCTCCTGGAATACGACATTTCACTCTCCACCGCATACCATCCTCAGACGAATGGGGAAACTGAATGATACAATCAGGAACTAGAAATGTTCCTCCACATCTTTTGCACCAATTCCCCACAAGCTTGGCTAGAAATGCTCCCCATGGCCAAATATGCTCACAATTCAGCCGTACATTCCATAACCAGCAAAACCCCCTTCTTGCTACTAATGGGATATGAACCACAAGCCTACCCCCCCCCTGGGAAAGACCTTCCTACCCGCCCTCGAATCCAGGCTCAATTCCATTTCCCAGGCTTGCAAAGAAGCAGAGGCCACTCACGAATTGGCCCAACAACATATGAAGGAACGACAGAAGTCCTCCTTCAAACCATGGAAAGTAGGAGACCAAGTATGGCTCGAGATGAAGAATCTTCATCTCCAAACCCTCTCTAAGAAACTCTCCCCCCAACGAACCGGACCCTTTTGGGTGTCCAAAGTTGTCACACCAGTAGCCTACCAACTGGAGCTTCCCTCACAATGGAAAATCCACAATGTCTTCCACACCTCCCTCCTGTCTTCTTATCAGGAAACCTCAGAACATGGTCCCAACTTCACCCAACCACCCCCTGATCTCCTCAGAGGCAAGGAAGAATACAAAGTCGAGGCTATTATTAACCATCAGGGAAACTCGGACAAGAGGCTGTACCTTGTGCACTGGAAAGGCTATTCAAATGCCGAATGAACGTGGGAACCCGCTCGCAATTTAGGAAATGCCAAGACCATCCTAAAAGAGTATAAAAAGAAGAGCGGACTCTGAATCCCTCTCTCTTAAGAACCCCCATGATGTTCCCTTTCCTCCCCTCTGTCCCTCTTTCCACTCACATCCATCACCTCCCTGCCTCCACCCATCACCTCATCTATGTCGCCCTCCTCAAGAATCGAGAAGCATTGGTCGCTCTTGAGAGACTACTGCTCTTCTTGTGCAATGACACCCTCATCCACCTCCTCCACCTATACAGGCAATATACCACCATTCAATCCCTTCTCCCCTGGGCCACCTGGGACATGACAAGTTCCCATGTCAGTGCTGAACACTCCTACGCCAGACAGACATCCAATGTCTCGCCACTGGCCTCCATCGAGCAAGCTGTACTCGAGATCAGGAACACCACGCTCGACACATTCCACATCGAGCACCTCCACTACTGCATCTCCATACTCCCCCTCACCACCATCTCATCATTCCTTCACCCTGTCATCTTTTCCCTTCCGGAAGAAGAGAGACAAGCATACTTTAACAATGACCCCCTTCCTCCCGACACTGATGTCTTTGACGGAGCAGCTCACTCCTCCCGTCCTCCTCTCCCAGCAATGTCAGAGGAAGCCAAGGCACTCAATGACCTCATCTCGAGCTTAGAAGCCGAGTTGACGTCGGAACCCTCATCGACCCAGGAAACAACAACCCCTCCTCCGAGTCCACCGTTGTCCCCACTCGCCCCACCACCCCCATACCCATTACCCCTCCTTCTGACCCAAGATCCCCTTGCCCCCTCAGATGGCATTGCCATAGAGTCCTTGTCTCTACCGGACTGCCTTCCCAGACGGCCAATAACCTTCCTGCCACTTTGGGAGATGTATCAGCAGCTGTCGAGGTTGGTCCCAGCAACCTTCTCAATGGATCTGGGGGAAGCATGACCCCCACTAGACTTGATCCCAGTCGAGCAATTGCAGCCGACCAGCATCATCACCCACCCCAGCTGGGTCCCCTTCCTAGTGCTTCCTCCTCCACCATGCATAACCCATCCATGGTCCCTACTTGCTGCTACCACTGTAGCTCCTTCAGACACTATCACCCCTACTATCCCCACTACAGATGTCCCTTCTGCCGTGTCCTTGTCCCAGGACATAAGCAGGCTGACTGCCCTCGCCAATGTTGCAATTACTGCGATGAGCTTGGACACCTCATGGAGCTCCATGACCTCTTAGCCATCGACTGGGACCTCACCAACTATGAGGAGAATGAAGGAGACCGTGACTGAAGAACTGTCTGAGATGGAACTCCAGACGTACACGGAGGGTAATGTTACAGTTGGTAACACCCCCCCATCTTTTTCCCCTACCATTCCTTTGGACTACCCCAGGTCATCTCTCTGGGACAACATCATCGCTTCCCTGCAGGAGTATGCAGTGTCTGACACTGCCTTTGACACTGCCTTTGAGGACAGCCTCCTTGATCCATCTCTCTCTGACACCGCCCCCTTCTGATCCTATTTTCCCTGTCCTGGTTTGTCCCAATCCATTTTGATCCTATTTATGTTCCATTCCCACCCAAGGACACTGCCCCCTTCCGTCACGTGCTTCTTATATGCAACGTGTCTCTTACCTCATATACATGATAGTGCCTCCCCTCACATTACATTCAGACTCCAACTCACCTGCCCTAAACCGACTCCAGGCAGTATATATGTATATTCGTGCTCCGCCTGTAACACTTCTTTAACTTGAACCTACACAATCTACCATGTATCTTGGAGTTCACTGCTGGCTCGCTTCTCTCACCAGCTCTTGTGCTTCATCCTTTGCTTCACCATCATCTCTCTTGTGAGGGCGACCTTCGGTCGATCAACATAAGAACGTTGATCTTCGTCTGACTCAGGTTGAGCAGACTCAGGACGAACTCCAACTACACGTTGGTGTTCCATTGTTACGTCGGTCATAACAGTTGGTACTTGAGATTGCAAGGTCACATCATACAGTCTGTCAGCTTGAGCAAGATCTCACAGAGGCCAAGAGCAAGGAGAATATTGCCCTCAGTAATCTATACTTGCATCAGGCTGAGAAAGCAGGGAAGAGATTGGAGAGTGCTGAGTATGATATTGACTGTGTTTGAAATACAATGCACAACACTGGTGTTACCATTCCAGCCTCAGATGGTCCATGCAGGCCAAAGCGCCATCGCTTGTCTCACTCCACTGGTTCTGGCAGTCCCATCAACAATCCAAACAGTCACCATACAAGTATGTGTATATCTTTGGCTCATTGATATTTATCTCATAGTATTTAGCATTGGTCTCTGGGTCAGGCTCTGTGGAGCTGTAATAGCAATATTGTGGTGTTGTCTCTGTGATATCTCATACTACCACTGATTATATGGATACCATAATATTGTTAGCAGTAGATACTACTAGTACTAGTAAGCTGTAATGTCAGTGCTATACTAGTATGTCACTCTGAGTACTACTGAGGATTTTGTGAATGCTGTGGGCATGAGATTCTGTGGAATCTATATGTCTGTGACATGCTGTGAGGACTGTATTACTATACACATGTGTAACAATTTGCCTGTGAGGTAATGTGATGTGATGTGTTGCTATTGTGCTATGTGCCTGTGACTACATGTGACTGTAGATTACTGTAATTATGCTGTAATGTGCTGGGTAACTGTGGGACCCTGTTCCTAAATCAGTGATTTGCTGATGTACAGGCCCCTGAGATCAAAAGGGGATAGGAGGAGATGTGATGATATATATAAATAAGGAGCTACAACAGCAGATTGGTCATTCACAGGGGTTGCGAGCCAGAAGGCTTGTGGAGAAGCTCGGAAGAGGTAGCCTCCCGGAACCTGGCGAACCCTCCCAAGGGGTAGATGGCTAAGACGTGTGTGATACATAACAGATTGCTACTGGTACTAGAATCGTAGGAATCATAGTCTGTTCTGCAAATCATAGGAATCGTGGTCCATTCTGCAAATCGTAGGAATCATAGTCCAATTCACTATGCCGTCTTCCTTCTCTTCGACCTATGATTAATCTCCTGCTCTCCTTGCTCTTGTGCCACTTCCCTCATGACATGTAGTATCTTGTCAGTTTCTTCAAGGCCACTCGAGTGTATGTATATCCTATTTACTACATTAGCACAAAATCCATGGTTTTTCCCCATTCGCTCGAGCATTGTGTGGAGTCCCATATGTGAAGTAGCTGCCAGATCCATATGGTGCACTTGCGCCATCTCGTAATCACTGGGCTGTCAGTGGGTTACAAAGTAATAAGGAAACGATCATCAGACCCACTCTGAGTCCAAGTCCGAGTCTGAGTCCTTTATCTTTATGTCGTCACTGAGTGGTCTGGCTAATTCTTGTGAAATCAAATGTGCCCTGGTTCTAACAGATGGCCCAGGTGTAGCATTGTTGTTGACTGTGAGGTCAATCACATCAACACTGTTGTCATGGCTTGCAGCCCAGGGGAAGTATTTATTTGGTTGTATCTTTGTGTTGTCATCTAATGTGAGCTGAATTGTTGCCAAGCTGCTCTTGCCAGGTTGGTGCACCAGTAACTGTTCAGCACTGATGTGAGCAGCAGCAGAGGTCTTGGTCATTGAAGTGGATTGCTGGTCCTGCTGAGTAAAATTCACTTGGCTTGCAAACTGGCATTAGTGTTGACGTACCAACACAATCAATTTAGATGAGTCTATGAATGTGCAGGATGGTAATAGTTCAATATTGTGACATGCCAGTTTGAAAGCACAATCAGTAGATGACGGAGATGAAAGACAGGAGGACAGGAGGTACCATGTGGACAAATGCTATATAAGTACTTGATCAGGACCCCTGAGTTTTGTTCTACCTAGCTTCACTGCATCGCATCCAGATGTCAGTATTCAAGCCACAGGTGGTCATTTCTTTCCTTTGCAGCTCATCGCTTGTTGCCCCCAAGGACTGCAAAACGTTCCACACAAAGTGGACCAACTCGGTGAGTGATCGCAACATGGATATCTGAATGTCTGACTCAGAACTGATGTGTGACTCTTGAGGTGAATTGACGAGTGGATGCATGGAGTAACCTACCTGAGTCCAGGAAGAGCCCTCATCCACAGTGCCAGCTCGAGTGGGAGTCATAGGTTGTTGAATATGTTGGTTTCGTCTGGGAAAAGACACAGCCACGGAAGAAGGGGAATGCTCCCACCAAACTAAGCATTGATATGCCCCTGCTCGGCCCACAATTCATCCCGCCTTCTTATCTGCACCTTCGCAAGCGAACAGGAACGTTCGATGTCAACCAAGATATACAATACCTGAAACCGGTCAATATCGTCCACCCATTCTACTACCCGGAACTTGCCTGTTGTCCCCAGTATCAGTCCACTGATGTCACTTGGGAAGGGTGGACTGGTACTGGTGCTCATGAACTCCATGGCATTGTTCAGAATGAGGTTGCATTGGGCTTGCAGTTGCAATGCAACATGTGTAGGTTGAAGAGGCTTGGGGTGGATTTGAGTAATTCATCAAAGATGTTGACCAAGCAGGTAGAGAGATCAGTGACTGGCTCAGACACACCTTTGAGTGAGCCACAGGTGAACAGTGGTCAGTCATTGAGTTACTGCTGTGCAATGACCAGCAGTGCCTACTGGAAGTCCTGGGAACCCTGGAAGATTCCGCATGAGTTGTGACATACATGCTCACATAGAGTCCAAGTACTCATGTTACAGGAGGTGTTCTGATTTTTCTCCACCGCTGTGGATTGACCTGGGATCTCTTCGACCTCATTGTTGAGCTTCAATCTTCCTCTACATCCGGTGGACTGGTGGAGCAGATCAGACGTAAGTTCCTTCTCAAATAGTATCATACTAACCTGATCCTCCTCCAGAGCTCCATTTGCTGGAATATCACCAGCATACATTTGAATACTTCAGTAGACTTGACAAAATGTTGACAGGACCAAGAACAGTATCCTCCTTCTTTGGCACCAGCCCGAAAGGTCTTCAATCCTTTTCAGCCTTCACTGATCTGCTGTACTATGACGCTCAGTGTATATCAGCAGATATGATCACAGAGGTCTACCTAGAATTCATCATGCATGCACGGGAGCACAAGTCCAAGTCCTACATGCAGACATTGACGGGTGAGACCACTTTGGTTATATATGACGCTATGAATGACTCGTTGTGATTGTAGTGGTTTGCAGCTCACTTGACAGCACCTTCAAGATATCTAACAAGGTGACTGTTACTGACAAGGACGGCCAGCAATTAAAATATCTGAAAGGAGGAATCTTGAGCGTCCTCAATGAGAAGAATGAGATTATTGCTTGGGTGAGTGCAGTGATGTCATGCAATTGATATCACTGATTATCTGACAGTGCTTCTGTCAATTGAAGGCTAACGCTGAGATCCAGGAACTTCTTACAGGAATATGGCATCCTCAGCTCCTCGGTCAACCACTGTCAGAGATGTTCGTCAGCGACAACTGCTGCTTGGTAAGGAACGCGATAACTGCTGTCTTTCCCAACAGTGATTCCATTCAAGACATTTGGCACTTCATTGTACAGTACATCATCATCATTCTCACTCTAAAAAAATACCTTTGATACATGATAACCAGGTACATGGCAACTATCCTAAATGGGAGCAGGAATCCTCATTATGCCACAGTCATGTCAGATGTTACAAATGCCATACTCAAAAAGCATGCCAGCAAGGGGGAGGAAGGGGCTGAGTACTGGGACCAAGAAGCACAAGAGCAGTGGCTTGTCCATGCCTACAATAAATGGGCGGTGAAAGGAACTATATGGTCTGTTGCGTCCGAAAAGGTACATTGGCTGTAATCACGATGCCAGCAGCTGTTGAAGATGTTTATTAGGTTCATCAAGAACAGCTCAAACACGTCCACAAAGACTGCCTACAGTGCCGTTGACAGGACATCCTGTCCGATGGAAGTTGCATTGAAGGATGCCATAAGGCATGGAACACTCTCCAAAGAGTGCAGCCAAGCGGAATTGTGATGCTCGCAGCTCTCAGTCATGACTTCGTTCATTGCAGGAATGTTCGAATCGCATCTAACCACCCCAAGAGGACTCCATTCATCACTTTAACAGCTGGCTCGCATCACACCAACTTGACCAACACCATTGCCAAGCTCTATAATCAGCTCCATGCAGCCAATGCACAGTGCACCCTTCTCGCTCTCCCTGAGCTTCAACTTGCTGACTCTGGCGAGACCTTCAGTTTAGTACCTTCAGAACACATCTTGACATTTGGTGGCCTGGTAAAGGAAGAAGTGAATGAGTTCCAGGTCGATGACACCTCTCCTCAAGTCAACCATGGTGATACTAGCTGTAATAATACTGTCACTGAGCGTGCCATCCTCTCCAGTTGTGACTTCATTTTCCATGAACTAAACATCGATCCTAAGCTACTTGAACTTCCTCAGGTCTCTGCTCGGTCGCAGAGCACATCACAACCGTGCCTTGAATCATCTGCACCACCCAATAACTTGAACCCAAGTCCTTCGTGTCCCACAGATGTGGTTCTGACTTCTACCAAGTGAAAGGTGGAAGAGGCGCTGCATGATTCAAGCATGGATGCAGTAATTGAGCCTGAACATCATGTCAGAATGCTTGAACAATACTTCAGGCACTCAAACTACCCCTGCCCTCTGAAGTCAAGGAAAGTCAAGGCCCCAGGCCCCATGCCAGCAGCAGTACAGCCGAGCTGTCAACTAGACACCTCAAGTCTTGCTGCCCAGAATGGCGTGCTGGCACCAGCATTATCTGTTCCTTTCACACCTAGTCAACCTCCCCTCTCGTTCTCGTCTGTCAATACACCTACTACGGAATCACCCACGGCCTCATCCATGGAAACCTTGCCCCCACTCATCCAGGATACTCCTGGTGACCAGGGTTGCACCGGTCACAAGACAAGATCCCAGCACCTATTCGTGGCTGCCACAGGCATCAATCCAGAGTCCCTCATGATCAAAGGCAACGACAAATTTTTCCTCTTCATGGAGATGCGTGCAGAATTTAGCTGGGTTTCTTACAAAATGATGTCGAGAAGATGGGTTGACGCAACGGATGAATACAATTGTCAACTGGTCCAGAAGCTTGGTACAGTGGCCGTTAGGAAGAATCCCCTCACCCTGCTTCGCAAGTTGGGCGAGATGGAGGCAAGATTGATTGAGAGAGTCCAGAGAGATGACTTCAAGTGTAAGTACCATTTATTCACTGTCACAACGCTCGTTCACATAATGCTCACTCACACAACGTACTTGCAGCCAAGCGAAACAGTGAAGTGTTCTGGCGACACCACTGCTTCATCGTCAACCTGTTAAGGTTGGGCAAACTCCGAGGGGGGGACAAACTCCGGAGCGCTGGAGTTGTCTTATACGGACGGGACTTGGCTTCACCGTATGTGGTGCGCCCTTGTCAGGAGTCTTGTTGTCCCGG
>JBBPQN010000312.1:0-18471 GCA_038092575.1 Boletus subluridellus | reverse complement strand
ACTGGGTCCAGCCCAGTCAGTGGTTGGCCAGGGAGTGGCTGACCAGGTATCGCCAAGGTCACAGTCCATGGGAACTCGAACTGTGTTTGCCCAGTTCCAATGGTAGGTGTGCACTCGTTGGTCCACTAGGGATCAGTGTGAACCAAGGTGCCAGGGATGTTGTTTTCCTGTTGGATCTGCGGGGCCTGGTGGAGTCCAATGCGAAGATGAGTAGCAGGCATGCTACTCTCCACCCTCCTTTCAACTTCCTGTTAAGGAATCCAGCTGATAAGCCACCCTCCCCGCCACCTGCAGGGGGAGGCTGCCGTGGAAAAAAAAAATCTGAGTAATCCTGACCGTTATTTGCTGGGCCAGTCTAAGGCCCACCATGGGAACGCAGTGTCCACAGTGAGAAGGCATAGGAGCCTTGAATTTTTGCATGAACATTATGTTTTCTAGACCTGTTCCCTAGTCTGAAGCCCAAACTTTGGGGTGATGCATGGGTGAGGCAAGTTCTGGTATCTGGTATGCTTCATGAATTGTTATGTTTGCAACTCATAGGCCATCCCAGTGGACTTGATCAGGGTCTGGTGGGTATTTCCAAAGGAGGCAGTTTATAGCTCAGTGCCATAGAGGGGTTGGTGTTGAGGGGTTCCTTTGTTGAGAGGTGTTGGCTACCCGTACTCTTGGGTTCCCAGGGTCTCCTCAACGGAAAGAGCAATGATGGGTGATGACCCATTCTTCTCCATTGAATTGTCTGTACTCTACGACCAGGGGGTGGTCACAGCTCTCACATGTCTTTTCTTCTCCACAGTGTGGGCAATACTGTAGTTGGTCTCAGGGGTGGCAGCGTCCATCTGCCATCCATCAAGGGGATGGGGAGGCCAGGCTTCCTGGGATCCTACAGCTCTGAGGAAAGCTCCATCTGTCATCTCCTCGAGGTAGTGAGCCTTGGTCTCGTCATTCCAAGCATTGAGGGCTTGGACCATGAGGGGAGAGGGGTTGTCGATGGATGGGAAGGGGAGCGGATCCTCGTCTGGGAGGATGGGTTGTTGTGGAAGAGAGACAGGGGCAGGGGGGATGACTGGGAGGATGGGGGACATTGAGTCCTCCATCATGATGTGAGGAGTCCTTGATCGTTGCCAGGCTTTCTTCCTAGGGAGGAAGGGGTCCGACTTGCTTCATGGGTGTTTCTTGGCTCTGCACCCTATCCGTCCGCAGACAAAGCAGTGGTCTTCCTTGATATAGCGGGCTCATTCTTCAGGGGTGAGGGGATTGTACCTCCCTCCAACATTCTTGGATTCCCATCAACGTCCTTGAGTGACTTCAACAAAGTCAGAAGGGACCTCAAGTGGTTGCCTTCCAGGTACAACATAGAGGGACACTGGGTTGGTGATGTCGAGGGTGATGGAAGTCCGGAGAGGGGAGGATCTGAGCGGGGTGTACCTGTTGTTGGACATCTTGTCCTAGTCCAACAGCAATGACAGTGACCAGCTGGGTGGGTGTAGTCCTGACTACGGCGATGGGGTCCTGACAAGTGTTGGCAACTTGTTGGACAGGCTAGGATGACAGTGGCGACCAGTCCTAGATGGGGGCACAGGTAATAGAGGGAACGAACTCTTCCTCTACGACAAGGGGGTTATCCAGACGAGAGGGCTAGGGTTGAACAACACCTAGCGACTATAACCTGAATATTATGTTACGGTTTTACCTGCAACACTGGGACTCCAACCAAGGATGCTACTTTTCAAGAGGTCTTGAAGATGATGAACAAGTTGAGGTTGATGTTGGTGATGACGATGATGAGAGAGATAGCATGGAAGCGAGTATATGAGGACCACCTGGTCCAAGGAACCAAAGAGTCTACTGAAGATATCTTGTTGAGTAGAGAACTGAGGGTATGAATGAGTATATTCAGGTTAGAGAGCAGTTCAAGCTCAGCTCGAACTTATATACAAGTACAGTAGTTTAGGGCAGGCATAACCATGTCTGAGGTGCATTGCATTGCGAGTCACATGATACTTGGGAGAAACTGGAGTGGGTATAGTAGGATCAATAGATCGGGTGATCTAGGATCAGCAAGGCTGTCTGGTTAAGGGCAGGCATTGGAGTCTACAATCCAGAGGCTGTATCTCAGGTGATGACGGGTCACCGAGGCAGGTATTGGGGCATGTAGGATCAACAAGGCAATGCTTGGGAGATCTCAGATCTGTGGGGTGAAGAGCCACAGCCCAACCGTGGGGAGTTGGATCAGGGGATGATCCAGGGAAATTCCTGGGAAGATCCAGGCCTTGTGTTTACATGGAAACATAAACATCCAGGGGAATGTCCAGTCACTAGGTGATATCCATGGAGTCCTTGTGATGAAAGGGAACTCATCATCCATGGGTGAATGTCCAGTCTTGAGTCAAGAGCCCATCCTAGGTGTAAGGCTGGGAATTGTCCATTACAAGGGGAAATGGTAGCCGCGAGTTGTGATTGTTGAATATGATCTGGTAATACAATGGCATAGCCATGAGAAGTCAAGGGGGAAAGTCGTGGTGCTGCCAGCAGCACATGGTTGTGGGGAGGTGATGGGTGACATAGGTCACAAAACCATAACACCCCCAGTGTGTAAGGTGGAGGAGGGCCCTAGTATCCAGACAACATCAAATGGAAGGAAAGAATGATACAATTAGTAAGCTCACCTCCAGACTGACTTTCTTGCCAACACCACACCGCCCTGACTTAACACTTTGCACTGGAGGAGCAAGGGGGTTCATGGCTGTGTCCTCTGGAAGATTGGTTGACCGACGGGATCTCACAGGATGCTCTTCAAGAAGGGCCCTGATCCTCTTGAACTGTTGAGTTCTCCTGCCTGAGCCTGCACTTGCCCTTCCACTGTGATGAGGTTGCCAGGTCATGATAGCAGACTGGGACTTATCATGATGCTCCACCGCTGACCTGCATGAAACTGGTTTCATGCATAGTCAGAAAAGCTACCATGCGAGATTGGATATTTCTACCACTTGAAGCAGTTAGAATTCTTAGATACTATAGGGCCAGATACCCTTAGCATGACCTACCTTCCCCTATTCTTATTGGAATATTTTACCAAAGAATATGGAGACATAAATAGTTTTATTCAATCACAACTCTACTATTACTACTATTAGTACATAACTACATAAAACTGTAATACTACATATGTAGCTAAGTGCCAGTGAGAGAAATTACCCCTGAGCCATGCCCTGCACAGCATTGCACAGCATGTGACTTAGTATGACTCATTCTGACTCAGCCACAGTTGCTAGACAACAGCCTGATTATAGAGCATATGATTTTGGCTTGGTAATCTTTGCCTTGGCATTGGTCAGAAATCTCTTGGCATTTGTAAGCTGATTTGTAAGCAGCCAAGACTCCTGATTGGCTAGCACAGCAACCTGTATTTACATATAAAAGGAGAGCTTTCCAGGCCATTCAAAGACAGACAACCTAAGTCTCACACAACTCAGACAAGTCTAAAGGACTATAAGTCTGAGGGAACAAGAGAATGTCTTTATCCTTTCATTTGTCTCATAAAACATATCTTGGAGTTTCCTCCACAGGTACAGATTCTAGTGCAGGAACATCTTCTATTTTAGTTCTGATAGTTACATTGTTAGGAGTAAAGACTTGTATCTATAAAGAACAAGTGAAATAGGACACTTTTAGGGAGAAAACCCATATAAGGGCAACTAAAAGGAACAGATCCCCAACAATCTAATCTACCAGCATTCTACTATCTCTACTGACTATCCACCTAAGAGAATAAGTGATAGTACAGTTTGATTCACCTGATTTAACTTCTCCTTAGTTGTGCAACAAGATTGTGTTACAAAAACCTATCTGAGTGAACAAAGTGAATTACTACTGAATTCCAGCTAATTCTGGAACATCTCTACATCTTTACAATTCAACATATCTTCAGATTAGTGCCACAAAGCCACTGACTTCCTTTTTTAGGATACGCTTTCAATCAAGCCCTAATTCAACCCCTGAAACTAGCAACCTTACAAGTGCTGACTAGTACATTTCTTAGTGTAAACCACTAACCACACCATCTTAATTCCAGACACTACTAAAATGTTTCTTCAAGAACCAATCTATAAACAATAGTTGAGAATTGGTGAACAACCCACATAATTGACTACACTAAGTTTCACCAACTCATTACTAGTAGATCTAGATAGTATTTCATCTAGGAGATTGTAATTTGTAATCCCTGGCTTATAGTGTTTCATCTGTGGAAGGCAAATCAGTAGTCTGGGAAACAGGCACTTTAGTTTCATTGCATTTGCCTATAAAGAAGACACCATGGTGAACTTGCCAAAGGAGGTGGAGGTGTGATCACCCTTGATGCATTGGGTTTTGGTAAAGTGAGAGCTGTTGTCATCATTCAATGAACATCATTTGCTCTTCTTGCTATTCTTCTTTCTTGAAGAAGAAGCAGAAATCTGAGAAGATATAGCATTAGTGGGTGAGGAAAAGAATAAGTGGGAGTTACTTACATTTGAAGACCCTTGCTGAAGTGTTAAATATATTGGCCTTCATCATATGGGGATACAGCCTTGAGGTCACTGGTGATTGCTAAGTGGTGTTCATTGCTGGTCCTGATTTGAGCTGACTCGTTTTCTAGTCACAAGTGACCCAAATCAACATGTTGACACTCACATCGACAACAAATGAGACCTAGGAATAAGACTCAGGGCAGGCAAGTGCTGGTTGATAGTGTAACAACACTTGCATTCACTAAGTATTGAATGACTATATCATAGAGTATAGTAGTTTTATAAATAAATCACCAGATCTGAGGGAGTACAAAGAACAAATTGCAGTGGTGAACATACAATTACAAGCCACCAGACTTGAAATGCTTGCTGGGTAAGGGGGAATTATCCATGCTTTGTACCTCATTGTGAAGATGTTTGGAGGAGTCAAAGAGCATAGCAACAGGTGGTGCAGGCAGAGATGACTCAGATGGATATCACACAGTGAGGTGATTAAGTGTCTATGCCATCATCTCTGCTGGATGCTCTTCTGGCATTCCTGCAATGAACTCATCCAAGACTTGTGTTACATCAGAGATATTATGGTGTCTGTCAACAGAGCCTTCTTATGAAGCACACATCATTGGTGAACAAGGGGAGTTGGATTGCTACAGTAAGGAGTAATGGCATTGTCAAGAGTTTTGCAGTCAGAATCAATGAGGAAGGTGAATTTGGCATTCTGTGTGATCACTAGATCAGAGGCAGCCTTTTCACCCCACAGGGAAAGAAAAGTCTTTTCATGTCCAATATCACAATGCTCATATCCAAGTGGACCATCACACATGATGATAATCCATACAAGGACATAAAGGAGGGACTCAATGTCATTGGTGCAGATATGATGTATGGAGATAGGGCCATTGATAAAGACTTGGATGAGGGATGCCATTTTACAAATTGACTGTGCAGTCACTGCAGCAGATTTGGCAAAGGCAGTTTCAAGTTGACAGAGGATATTCACAGACATGAACAGAAGTGTCCCCTTTTTCAGATGTGCATAGCTTGAAAAAACATGATGCAATGAAGGACCTACAGTAACCCCCACATTATACTCCCCCTGTTTTGTGGTCTTGATGGCAAACTCCCAATCTAGGAGAAACCCATGTGAAGTTCCATCTGGCAGGTCTTCAATCATTGTGTTGAGGATGCTACAGTTGTGATGAAGGGCACCCCATTCAAGTGCCTGTTGTACATATGACTGCACTTGTTTAGCCAATTACCCTGTAGTATTGTGTCAAGTATACTTACTACCAAGAACATCCCAAATACATCTAATTACATAGCTCCAACTTCAACTTGAATATTGTTAGAGGACGTGCACAAGGAGTCATCACCAGTTGAACATGGGTTCTTGGTGACTGCATTATCCTCTGGTACCTCTTCTCACAATATTGGGTAGTATTGTCCATAAACCCTTCCTTGATTTCAACAACCCAAGCTTTATGCAGCTTAGGCACTCCATTGATGTCTTTTACATAGTCCATCATCCTTGTCTTATGGGTCATCATTAGATCATCTATCCCCCCCCCTTGGTCCAAGTCTCTGATCCAATGGTTCTTGATCATGTAGTACACACCTTCAAATCACGTGAGATAGCAGACAGTCCCCTTGCCTACAAAGCCTGTATTGGAAAAAAGAATATTGATAATGTTAGTATACATCATCAACAGAGATTTTCCTGATCACTGGAGCAGGGTCTGGACTGGGGGGGGAAGAGGTTGGACTTGGAATGTTGGGATTGGTGAGTTGAAGTGATCCCTTGCCAGGCTTGGTAGGAGAGGGTGAAAGTGGCTTGGTGGGAGAGGGTCAAAGTGGATTGTGGTGGATAAGATCAGGAGTCATGGTAAGAGGCAATATACTCAGCCCCTTAGTAGGGACTGGGTCATCATTGGTTTTCTTGGTGCTCAATGAATTTTGTGTGTGGAGTGTCTTCACCTGTTTAGAGGAAGAGAGTGTATTTTGACTGTGGGGTTGAACCCAATTGATGTTAGACAGTCGAAAGTGAGAGAGACAATAATGAAAAGGAAGTGTTGGACATCAGCATGAATGTTAAAGGCAGGTGAGATTGCCCCACCTGAATGGTCATAGAAATGCACTTGAAGCTCACTGTTGGAAATGGATAGCCCGAGGATGAAATGCCTCCAAGGTTGGTCCACCAAGACAAGATACACCTTGGTGTCCATTGTTTTACCAATCCAAGATGCTGGCTGGAATGTTTCTTTTGTGTACTTGGCAATGATCTTGAGGTGAGCCATGTAATCTCGTCATGGGACAAGGCATTGTTGTCTACCAAAACAAGGTTGGCTCGCAGGAGTATCCTGTAGAACCTGGCAAGGAGGTTTTGCTCCAGTTTGCTAGCCATTGACAGTGATGCAATCCCTTCATCAAAAATTTGCCAGCATTGGCTCAGCTGGCTGTGAAAGCATCTGTGATACAGTTGAGGAAAAGAGCAACCTGTTGCTTGGAGCTAAGTGATTGTAGGTCATTTGGGATGTTCAGGGACTCTGACTCTGTCCAAGTGGTACTAGGAGGATCCATCAGAGGCAGGTTCCACCACCAATACCTGTTCTCCCTATCGTAAAGCTCAACAGATTCAGATCCACTGAGATTGTTGTATAATGACATAGATCAGTGTATGGCACTGGGGATGGACAAAAGAGGGACAATGAGTGATTCAGGGGCCACACCTGTAAATTCTTTGGTGGAACTTGCAAATGTTAGGTCAAGAAAAAAACTGAGGCTGTGAAAGTGTGCAGTTGCATCACATTGTTCATTGATGACTTTTCCTTGTAGTTTGATGCTCATGAACTTGTCCATCATTGTGACACTGCATCCTTCTCTTGGAGGTGGGAGGGAGCCAACTAGTTTGTATATGGTATCTATGGTGGAGTACTTGCACAGTCCATCTTTGTTCTGCAGCAGTCACATTTTTGTGGTTGGAATTGTCAGTTGATTTTTTTTTCTCACCAAATACAGTTCAATGACCATGGGATCACTTCAAGCTGTCAGTCAAGGAGGGAACAAGCTAACTTAGGGAATAGTGAGGTCAAGTTGAACAAGTGATCTGGATAATCATATGATTGATATCAATAATCTATCTATGTTAGCGCAAAGTACATATTTTTGTTGAAGTATTTATTCAAATAAAACTTGGTCAAATGTTCAAAGGAATTGTAGGCTGTCAGTCTCATATCTGCAGTTGGTCCAAAGTGAGGAATTAAATGTGCAAACACTCATACTTGGCTAAGGGGAATGACATTGCCCAGCCACTGACCAGTAGCTCATTTAGCACACTTGAGGATGGGGAGCTGTGTAATGTCCTTGGCTACTAGATCAAAATGCTGTACATATGTAAGCAATGAAATGGTCAGTCCATGGTAACCTCTCTCCTGTCTTGCCAAGGGGATACATGATGAGATGAAATTGACTGATGACATGACCTGAGAATGAACTTGGCTCAGACTGCAGAGGACTTCAACTGGAAAAATCATGTACCTTCCAGGCCATTCAGAGTAAGCATTGACATTGAAAATTGTGGCATCATAACAACCTAGAACCCAAGTACCAGAGCTGTGTGGAGCACAGAATAGCATCTGTGCAGGTAAGATGTTGGGGTTGCCATGGATTGGTTTGTTTTGAAGTCATACATTATACCACACTTGGAGTTCTGTAAATGGTAGGTTTGAGTATATTGATCCACAATGTTGGCCACTGATGGGGTGCATGAAGCCAGCACCATGCTGTGCCTCATACTGCAGGAAGTTGGCTAGAGCAGGTTGAAGGTCAGGCAACCCAAACTTTTGTGCAGCTTTGTCAATGCTGATCTGTCATAAAGATGGTGCATATGATAGGTTCACTGCAGTTGAACCTGCAATGAAACTGCAAAGGGGGAGTGGAACAGTGCCTGCTTGTTTGGTGTGGAGGTGGGTAGAGATGGTGAAGTAGTTGGTGTTCAGGCATGCAAGATCTGAGGGTCTGAAGGGTTTGGGGGCATTGTCATTGTTGCTGTCATCATCTTCATCACTGAGATTTGACTGTCCATGTTCTGATCTTCCACCATCAGACAAGGCAGTTTGGTCTTGATTAACTTCCTCTTCATGTAAAAATGTAGCAAGCTCAAATGCCTGACACTTTTCAGTCCAATCAAGATAATGGCAAATTTGGGGATCATAGTTATTGTTGTTGGTGGACCCTGCTGGTGTCTTGATTTCTGATATGTGAGTGTGCTTGGTCGTGTCTGTGATCCACTGAATAGCGACCCTGATGCACTTGATGCTAGGGGTAATACTTTGCATCAATTCCAACTTGGGAATGTACCAGTTATTGATGACCTTCTTCCCTTTGCCATGTTGTCCACCATGTTTGACTATAGCATCCTTATTAGCATGAAAGTCACTGAGGGCAGCAAAAATGAGGTGGATGTTAGCATTGCTGATATGATAGGCTTGGGCTTGATACTGGAAATCCACAAGAGCATGGATGGCAGTGGTGACTTTTGATGGAGCTGCACTGCCAATAACCCCAATGAGATAGTGCTGGACATTGCAATGGACATGGCTGGTCACTTGTTTCAGCTTTGAGATGCCTTCCTTAAAATGATGTGATCCCACCATCAGCTGCAGAATGGAAAATCAGAAATTGACCTCAGATTTGCCAATGACATTTAGGCACCACTGCACATCATGGTCCCAGCACTCTTTATGTATATAATGAAGGAGTTCTGGGATGATGAAAACACTGGGACATGAAAGGGGAGAATTGTGCCAGAAAGGCTCACTGACCCCATTGAAGATGAAACTGCTGGGCCTTGTGAAAGAATGCCTGTAGGTCAGCAGGGTTGGCCTTGGATTTTACAACCGAAAGCTGTGCCAATGTGGTGGCTGCAGTCCATGGCTCATGCTGGAATGGGTTGCCAAACTGTTTGAATATCATCATGATCATGGCTGACGTCTTTCCCCTGATGCAAGCGAGCATGGCAGCCTTGGGAGTATCAACAATATATGCTGCAATTGGGATAAAGCAATAGCAGAGGTCTCCTTGGGCATCTGGAAGCATGATACTGAGCTGTGCTGCCTTTTTGACTGGCTTGAGGATGATGTCAAGACATTGGTGGATTAGTTGATCTTCTAGGATGCCACACATACACTTGTTCTTGTGGATGAATTTGGGGACAGGAAGAAGGGTGGTGAGCATAAATGATCTGGAGGAGAGCTTAAGGCATGTGGACATCTTGATGCTCACAAGGCTAATCAGAAGCAGGTGGGCAACCCTGCTGCCACAGTGATTGGTAATGTTCATTTTGTCTGAGAGTATTGTTCCAATCAGTGTCACACCTTCTGGAAGCTGTGGCTGCACTGTATCAAAGTTAGATAGAGATTGTAAATGATGACATGGAACAACTAACCTGCATATGCCAAGCATCATCTCCAGTCATCCATTATGTGTAAATTCTGCAGAGCCTGTCATGTGATGTATATAGCTGTGCAGGGATAAGGTCAAGCTGGTTGCAGAATGATGGGTGGTTGAAAATCCAAGTAACACATTCCAAAGCATTGCACCAATAAAGGTATACTGGGTGTTTTGTAGGGTGCAAGGTTGTAATTTCCATGGAGCACCAACAAGGACCACTGGGGAGTAGCTCTGCATGCCCACAAAGATCTCTCAAAGTATTGAAGGAAAGACTGAGTGACTTTACCTTGATATTGAATGGTCAACCTTGGTCATTAGAGGAAAGAAGCACATGAACATATGATTGGCAATGATAAGAAAGCATCTATTGCTCTCATACTGAGGCCTGAGTGAAGAAGCCATAACACAAGTTCCCACTCACTGTAACAGGTAAAAGGATAGTAGAGGTTGGATTTACAGGTGCCACTAAACTTGTCTCTGTCAAATTTGTTCATAAAGGTGTCACTGCACCCAAATGACTGAGCTGTACCCTCAAATCATTCCAAGTAGAAACCATTATGCTGTGAACCACTCCATGTAGAATGATCATGAGTGTCAGGGTCAGTATAAGGGTCCACAAGAGAATCACTGGCAAGGGGGAGAAATTCCTGGTCAATGTCCATTGGAACAGTGGTGTTGAAGACTGCACTGCAGTGAGTACAACTTGCTGAACTTGAAAGGGCAAGGGACTCTTGCAGGTGTATGAGATTATTAACCTACGTATTGCATCCAGACTTCAGCTGGCTCATATGCATTGAAACAGCATGTTGGTCCTTGAAACTGCCTCTCCTGCAGCTCAGACAGTGTGGCATGATGAGTAAATAGAAGTAATGGGACAAAAACTTACCAGAAGGTTGTGGTTGACCTGTTGAGCCTCTTATAGACATCCTGAAGGGCCATTTAGTTCGTATGGAGTAACTTGGATGATGTGCACTGCAAAGGTGTGTTCAGATATCCACTATCATAATGAGGGCAGTGCAAAGACCGTGGGAGAAGTGAAGTTGTCCAACATGTATACAATGCTTGCATCCCACTGATGTGGCAAAACCAATCTATTTTCTTGTATGCTGACACCAAACCTTTTGACTGGGTGCTCACACCATGTTGACCTCATGAATGTTGATGGTTTAGCCAAACTATATAGTAGGCTGGGGCTGTCAGCCTGCCATACAAAGGTATGGTGCCAGTTTATTGATCTCTACCTTAACAAATCTAAAGTGATCTGGACACCAGTTAGCATGAATCAATGGATACAACAAATAATGAAGCCCACCTTATCCTCAACATTGCTCATGCCCATGGTGACATTTTCTATGCCAAGCAAGTGCTTGCTGCATGCCTTGTACACAAGCATGAGTCAATCTCAAAGCTATATCAGTACAAAGCAGATAGTGGGGAGGGGAAAGTCCATGCCATGGATATGGATGTCAGCTCAATATGTGCAATAATGAAGTGGTGTGGAATGGCTGTTGATTTTGCTGTTCCCACCAATGCCAGCTGGACACCCTCTACTGAACTTGAACATAACAGTGCATCCGTATTTTGTACAGTTAATGAATTGCTGAGCATCTTAAGGTACACTAGGTCCAATCATTCAAATTGAACATGTCAAGAGTCCAAATCCACCAGATCAGTTTTACCTCTCCATTTGGCTTGATTGACACAAACAGAAGTTAATGTGTCTACTGTAATTAGCTGATTATACTGTTCTACTTGCACATGTCCCTTGTTCTTTGTACAGATTCCCAGATCCCTGTAAATAGAATCTTATTGGGTTTCATGTATATCTCACACTTGGACTTCATGGATTCTTGTGTTGTGACCTGTGTGGGTTACCGCTACCTGTGCAGTTTCCTAGTCCGATGCAGACTGGATGCACCTATGAGTTCCTATAACACTATAACACTAGCAGAGGTTTTATTTGGATCAAAAAAGTTATGCTGGGAAGCTACTCTACTATGGAGTACTTTGGATAGCTATACACTGTAATTAGGTTTTTGTTGTTTATAGATGTGGGTCAACTTGCAGCTGTTTCAGTATGAGCCATATTGGATGGTCACACATTGTGCACTGTTCTGACTCATGGAGGATGCATCTTCTTCCATCATTCAATCTGTGGTGAAACTCTCAACAGCCTATGAACACATTGTTCAACTCTTCCCTCGGCTATCAGACTGCAAATTTACTCTCCCTCCCCTAACGAGGACTGATCTCCTGCAAACCAAGGAGGATGCAAGAAGCCTTGAAGTTACCATCAGTCTTGCTGGCTTAGAAGCTCTGGACCTCCTCAGTTTTTATGTGTTTTGTTTATACAACCACTACAAACCCCTTGGTCCAAATCCCCTCAACAACATCTTATCCTGGTCATGGCATGAGCTTCGCAGTGTAGTCCTCAACCTCAAGACTACCACCTTACAGGTTCTTGTCAGGTTTGTTGAGCATCATGTTCCTGTCTACTACATCTATCATGGTGACCATCCATTCCCTTCCCAACTCATCAATGCTAAAGACTGGAATGGTGAACTTGAGAGAGCACACCATGGTGCCATGTCTGGCCATAGGGTGTTCAAGGCAAGGGCTCATGGAGAGCGCCAAGCAGTGCATCAGCCTGATCCTTCTGGATCTGTCTCCATGCAACCAGGCAAGAAGCACCATTTCCTGAACTGCAAAGATAGCTTCAAGCGAGTGAGCAAGAATGTGTTCAATAGACTGCTCTGGAATGGCACAACCTCCAGACACAACCTCCCTACTGGTATAGTTGATGTTCTGGAAGTTGATGAAGAACCCATGAATGATAAAGGTTTTTTAGATACAGATCCAACCTCAGGCATGAATTTCACATATGGTTGCCAGTCATCTCACACACATCCTCCATTGCTACACTTGAGACCTTCCTATCACCCTTGTCACTCATGGTCATGTAGCCATGGATATCAGCACTCACGATCTCCTCTTCACAGCACTGTTGAACTAGCACATGTACTGGCTAGAGTTATGCAAAGTGTACTTACCTGCTGAACAAGTGAGATATGTGAGAACATAGTGATTGGGGATCAAGAAGTGATTGAAACTCAGACTAGCTGAGTTTGTACTTAAGTACAGTGAGCATGTGAACAATTATACATGTATGAAATATACTACTCCTATAGTTCAACACTTCCCCTGGTCTAATATACCAAAGTATTGTAAGATCAAAGTAAAAAATCAATCGTGCAATCCATGAGGAAAGGCAAGATTATGAAACTCCAAACCAAGCTGCGGGCAAAATTTCTGGAACTTGACATGTCTGAGGTTCTTAGTGAATATATCTGCTGGATTATCATCTCCAGGGATATAAAATAGTTCAACCTGCTTGAAGGTCATCACAGCCTTGTGTACATAATGGTGTTTGATGAGGATGGGTTTGGATCACTTCTCAGTGACTGGATTTCCTGCAATGAAGAGATAACCTTGGTTGTCACCACAGATGGGAATAGGATTAGGCTTGTGCCCGATTTCCTCAAGCATTTGCTTTATCCATATGACTTGGCGAGAACAATCACTCAAAGCCATGTATTCTGCTTCAGTAGAAGACAGAGCAGTTGTCTTTTGTAGGTGGGAATTCCAAAGGAAAACCCCCTTCACTAGTTTAAGGTAGAAACCTGTCTGTGAGTGACTGGTGATTTTATCCTGACCCCAGTCAGAGTCAGTGCAGGCGATTAAGCCTTTGCCAGATATTCCATCATAAATTAGAGAGTAATCTGATGTGCCAAGTAAGTATTGGCAGATATAAAGGGCCTTATCAAGGTGATCCTTTGATGGATTGGCAGATTGGTGAGCCAACTAAGTGACAGCATAGGTGATATTAGGCCTAGTTCCAATCATAAGATAAAGTCATGATCCAATGACTGTTTGAAAATGAGTCCTTAGTTCCAGGTTGACCAGTAGATCATTCTTCTCTGGGTAATAACCCTGAGGTAAAGGAGTCTGAGCAGGCTTAGCATTGATTATGCCACAGTGCTCAAGGACTTTGTCAAGATAATTCCACTGGTTAATATATATGCAGTGACCTTCTTGACATATATTCATTCAGAGGAATTCATGTGGTTCCCTAAGATCTTGACATTCCCACTTTTCCATAACAGCAGCCTTAAGTCTATCAACTTGGCTCTTGCTGGGTCTGCAAAATAATGTGTCATTAACATAGATAATAGCAAGTACTATTTCATTTCCTTGCTTGTACACAAAGAGACTGGCATCTGTTTGAAGCCTTTCAAAACCAAGTTCTTTCATGGATTTGTCTAGTGCACACCACCAGGTAATCCCAGCTCACTTTAATCTGTAGATTGCATGTAGAAGTCTCAGTACTTTATTGCCTTTATGTTTGGATGGCAAGAAATCCTCAGGAAACTCCATATACATAAAGTTCCTCTTCTAGCACTCCATAGAGATAAGCAGATTGGACATCAAGTCCAGATATGTGCCACTTTCCTAAGACTGCTAATGCTAGCATACATCACACAGTTTCAAATCTGACAACTGGCAAGAATATTTGATCATAGTCTAGACCTTCCACTTGGGAGAAGCCTTTAGTGACTAGACAGGCTTTTTTACAGCCATCGGATTTCACATCAAAAACCCATTGATTCTTTATGACCTTGTGGCCAATGGGGCATGCCATCAGGGACCTGTGGAGTGTCCAGTGTCTTCAAGGTAGATGGTTCTCCAATCAATTGCTCCCAAGATGAGTCCTTCTCAATGTCCTTTACTTGCTTCACAGGATAATGTTTGTCACCATAGATGTTGCCAGGACGAACAGGAACCTTGTGAGTTTGCTCAGATCATTGCAAAGAAGGTGGACCAAGAGGAGGTGGGTGAGGAGCCCTAGGAGGAGTCTGGGGAGCTGAAGGTGGTGCAGGAGGCCTGTGAGGGGAAGGCTGTTGCTGTGGTTCAGGATGAGGTTTCAGAATGGGGTCAGGCTTCTGGGCAATTGTAGGCTCCAGGTCAGGATTGTTGGAGTCAGAGTCATTGGAGTGGTCAGAATGACCATCAAAGTGTTGATGAGGTTTCCTAGGTGGGTGACTGATTGGCTTGTGAGGGCAAGCACCAGAACACCTTGGAAATAGGTTCTCATCAAAAATGGCATATGCGGATTTATGGAGAGATCCATTAGGATGCATAAAGATGTAGTTAGCATCATTTTCAGCAGTAACCCCTAAGTATACCATTAGTTGCAATTTGGGCTGCAGCTTGCCCTTATGTGGCTCATCAGGAATGTGCACATAGACACCACATCCAAAAGTCCATAGGTGTGAGACGGATGGTTTCTTTCCCTGAAGTAATTCATGGGGGGTAGCCCATTGGAGATGATTCATGGGAGTTCTATTATAGACATGAGTTGCATGACAAAGTGCAAACTCTCAGTAAAAATCAGGTAGGCAAGTGTGAAGATGCATTGCCTGAGCCTTGTCCATTAGAGTGCGAATTAATTGCTCAGCACAACCATTTTGTTGATGTGTGTAGGGTGTGGATCAATGAATATGAATACCATTATTGCAAAGGTATTCTTTGAATGCTTTTGAGGTAAATTCTCCACCAGAGTCAGACTTAAAGCCTTTGATATTGACATTGAACTGAGTGTGAATGTAGGAGAGGAATTGTTTGGTGGTATGTAGTGCTTGATCTTTTGATCATAAGCACTGAACCCATGCCATAGAGGTGTAGTCATCATAATAGATGATGGCATACCTGTACTTGTGGTATGATTCCACCTCAAAAGATTTGAGATCTGAGTGAATCAGCTCAAACAGCACAGTTGCCCTGTGCTCAGTATGAGGGAATGACCTGTTGGGTTGTTTGCCTAGTTGGCAACCAGTACAAATCTTCTCTTTCTTGGGTATCTTGATGTCAGGGAAGTCCTTTAAGTGTTTATGCCCAGCCTTGATTACTTTCTTTGAAGGATGTCCTAGGCAGTGATGAAGGAGTTCATAATCCACAGAGGCCATAGAAAT
This sequence comes from Boletus subluridellus, assembly GCA_038092575.1. Taxonomy (NCBI): domain Eukaryota; kingdom Fungi; phylum Basidiomycota; class Agaricomycetes; order Boletales; family Boletaceae; genus Boletus; species Boletus subluridellus. Next base: position 2,486 of record JBBPQN010000312.1, on the reverse strand, counting down.
AATCTTTGCATGTGGTTTGATGGCAGGAGCACACATTCAGAACATTGTATCTGCCCCATGTGAATGGAAAGAGAGCATAGTGCATTTGGAGCACTTATCATAGAATTCAAATAGTCCAGGAGAAACCTGAACTGTGAGACACTGATCACAAAGTAAAGCACCCATGGAAATGAGCTTGATATCGGTGGAGGGCATATAGATCACAGGCAATAATCACACATGTAAACCTTGAAAGTTAATAATGACTGTGCCTTCTCCCAGAATAGGAGCCCTGCCATTTGCAGTGAACAAAAAGTGTGGCTCTTTGAACTCATGATATTCAATAAAATCACCAATTTGATAGGTGAAATGATGCAAGGCTCCTCAATCAAGCAGCCACATATCAGGTGGTGGTTGATGATGATGGTATTTAGGTTCTTTTCCTTTGCCAGAAACTTTCTGGCAGTCATTAAAAAAAGTGGAGGGCAAAGTAGATAGTATTGTCTGTTCACTACCTACTACAGATGACAATGTATATAATATGTTTTTCTGTGGTGAAGAAAGTCATGCATCAGCATCTGAGTAGTATGAGGAGGAATGAGATACTGACCAAGATTCTGCTGGAGGGTCCATGAAGGTGCTGGAGGATGAACTGACAACACTATCATTGTCTTCTTCTTGAGTCACAAAATATTGCAAGAAGGCAGCCAGGCTGGTGATCCTGGCATCGAGATGGTCATTGAGGGTAAGAGAGGAGGGACCACCTGGGGAGAGTCCAAGGTTGAGAGTGGGATGGTCATCCACATCATTAACTGTTGTGAGAAGTCTCGAACAATCACTGGCGGGGACTCGACAAGGCTACACCAAACCAAGAGAAAACAGAGGAGAGGAGAATAAGAGTAGAGGCGAGGCAAGTCTTCCTTAATTCAGCTGCAAGGACGTAGGTCGCAGCGAACAAATGGATTAGACTGGGGAGTCCAGTCGAGTACAGCTAGCTTATATATGTTTACAGGATGGTGCACAGACCATAGGGTCCATGGGAAAGTTTACTGGATATCGATAGATGAAAGAAGAGTTCGTGAGAGAAGAAGAATGATGATGAGAAAGGGAAGCGGAAATTAATAAGGCGTGTGTGCAGCATGTTTGTCTAGACCGCAGGTCACGTGTAGTTTCCCACGGTCACGTGCACATCACGTGACTTCGAAGTCTGAAGGATGTAAAGTAGTGCGCAAATGCACTAAGTTAAAAATGTTTGAAAATATAGTATATCATAACATTAACAACAGAAAAGAAAGGGTAGGATTGAGGAGGGGAAAGAGGAGGCTCCTCAGCAACATTCTCATCAAAGACAAAGAACTGATCCAGGTAGTCATCCTGGTAATCCTCACCTAGTGACACCATGTCTTCCTCAATCTCCATGAGCACTTCTTGTGCATCAATGGAGACTTCCTTGAGCTGCTCTTGTAGAGGGTGAGGATTGGAGGGGATGCCTCCAGACCAATTGATGTGGCAGTTGGCCACAGGATTGAGGGTGTGAAGGGTTTCACTAGTGGACATAATGTCCAGTCAGTGTGCCAGAGAAATGGCATTCTTTGTGTGAGGGAAAGCAGGTTCTCCATAGTGGGTGGAACCTTGAGTATATACTGAAGCATGTGGATCAGGGATGGGTGATGTAAACATAAATGGCCCAAAGGGGGCTGAGATGGGAGCAGCAAAGGCAAAAGATGTGGTGGGGGTGGTGTCAGAGGTAGTTGTAGTCCACACTTGCTTGCACTGGTCCTGCTTCTCTTGACTGGCCTTGGAACATCATACTTGGTGACAGTGCTTCTTCTCCTTGGTTTCATCCTTGGACAAACCAGCCTGGGCTTGCTGCTGCTGCTGAACACTGGGGTCTTCCCCTTTCTGCTTGATGGCAGAAATCTTGTTTGCCTGTGGTGCAGCAGGCTTGCAGCATGTCACTTGTTGCTGCCAGGCAGCAGTGATGAGCTCCTTAATCTCAGTGACTGTGGGAACCTTGGACACAGGGGCAGTATTGGCAGCAGAGCTAAGGGATGAATGGGAGACTGGACATTTGCATAATCTGAGATATGACATCAGCATACTGTTATGATATACTATATTTTCAAACATTTTTTAACTTAAGCGCATTCATGCACTACTTTACACCCTTCAGACTTCGAAGTCACGTGATGTGCACGTGACCGTGGGAAACTACACGTGACCTATGGTCTAGACCAACACGTTGCACACACACCTTATTAATTTCCACTTCTTTTTCTCATCATCATTCTTCTTCTCTCACAAACCCTTCTTTCATCTATCTAAATCCAGTAGTTCTTCCCATGGACCCTATGGTCCGTGCACCATCTTGTAACATATATAAAGTAGTTGTATTCGACTGGACTCCCCAGTCTAATCCATTTGTCACTTGTGGCCTACGTCCCTGCGAGTTGATTAAGGAAGACTGCCTCATCTCATCTCTTACCTCTGCTTTCTCTTTCATCGTT
>JBBPQN010000311.1:0-18503 GCA_038092575.1 Boletus subluridellus | reverse complement strand
CGCCGAAAAAGTATAGACTCTCGGCCGAAGCGATGTGATGAGCGACAAAAAGGTGGATATTAGAGGCGGGGCATGTTGGCGAGCACAGCCTTGTCAATGTCCTTGGCGTTTGTTGGGTGCAAGTTGCAGGACGACCGCATCTGGCTTTGACGTTGGGTTATCCAGAGGACTTGAGGGTCTTGTTTCCCTTATACTTTAGTTAGAGGCACCTAGATGGATAGAAGAGCAGTCTTGGGAACGGTGATTGGGTATGGCACGACGGACGTCTGCATTTCAACCCTTGCGGTAACTATAGGTAGCGAGCGCACGTGTAACGGGCTTACACTTTAAAGTGTGGATTCGCTTTTGGACGATGAACGTGTGCGCAACATTCCGACGATCCAGCTGTAATCACCGCGAATCGAGAGCGCGGAAGAACATGAAGGGCTGCCAAGATGTAGGCTATCAAGCTGATGAGTCTGGATACTTAGGCCTCAGGTATGATGTATGATACTTGACTCACATGTCAAGGAACCAAAACAAATAATAGTTGTCCACCGTCGTAGGTGACGCTTTTCTTGGCGGTGTGGAAGGACAGCCAAAAGGACAATGGATTGCGACCCAAACCGGCAATCTCCGTCGACACGTTCCGCCGTGTTCACAATCCAAGCGGTATGTTTCGAATCCAGTCACGATAAGTCTTGACGGGTCTATCAATAAATGAATAGCCTCATGGAAGGCATGGCTTCCCAATCCAGACCACTGTGGAAGACCACAATGCACACGTGCTGACACACTCTTGGTGGTGCTCAAGGAGGCGGCGGGTTAAATACTCGAACCTTCGTCCTGCCATGTACTTATCCCTTGCAGCGTTCCTCTGAGCCAGTCCACGTATTCATCTCCTCGGTACGTCGAGGGGGCACCTCATCTCGCATACTCCCCCTTCCTCCTCGGACCGCCCCTCTTGTGATGTGTGCCAAGCCTGCCTTCACCAATGATTCGCCTTCCAAGCGTTCTATACAGCGTTTCCGATTCGCTCAAAGCGCGACGCACATGGATGTGAAGGATGCAAAGATGGCATTGGACATCATCATTCGACCTTCGCTTCAGCTTTGCAAACTGGCCCTTGCTCGCAGTGTGCTCACCGCACTAAAACGACCCCAAAAGACAGCGACCCTCGATGACAATACCTCAAGCACGTCTTCTATAACGCCAATGGTATTTTTGATACGATGGTTTGAAGAGTAGACATGAAGCTGACTGGCTGTCTAGAAAAAGGTTCGCTTTAATGAGCACCCTGTCACAATTTCTCGCAGGGGCTTCTTTGATAGAAGCAGAAAAGATTCTGGTTCTTCCCCCGCACGCCCTTGTCTCGTTATTCGTGTATGTCGCCTCTCTTTTCTTGCGATATTCATTACTCAACCGAAAACAGGAGCACGCTGTGCATCGTAAACCCCCGAAACCCCCACTTGAAGCAGACTGTCGGTCCATTTACGAAGACTGTCTCTCGGATTACCCGGGCTGTCTCGCCGACCTTCAAATATTCGAAGGCGATGAACGTTCCGACATCCGTAGATCTGAGTTCTATGAGACTGAGTCCGGCATCGCCACGTTCGATCGGACAGGCTATGCAAACTACTGCCTCTCCAAGTGGCGCGATAAGCAGCGCGAAGAAGCGCGGGCCCCGAGGAAACTCGTGTTCGAAGATCCTGCACTTCTACCGTGGCCAAGTCGAACCCTACCACCACCATTGAGCAACCCACCCGACGTGGCTTGTCCCATGCCACCACCACTCCCCTCACCTATCTGTAGGCCACCGCGATCTCTTCCACGGCGCATGTGGAAGCTCATCGAGGATGAACTTCAAAATGCCATCGTTGTGCTCATCATTGGGCTCTTCATTCACATATGCTTGTTTCTTTTTCTTTTGTATGATATTCTGACGCGGGGTCTCATCCCATCGGATGACTGACTTATATCCACCTATATGCGGTTTTTTTCTGGCATGTGGTGTTCTTCCGGCTACTTGGGGTCCCTCGGTGGTCTTTCTGTTGTTATACATTATCCTCCCCCGCTTTAAAACTGTATCATTAGTACATCTTAGCCTTAGTCCCACCTGTATCAAGCAATTTTCGTGGAGTCTCTATTGAGTCTCCATGTTTCCCTTCTCCAAATCTAAAGGTTGTCTAAAGGTTCGACCCGATGTGTACATCATTCTGGTAGTACAAGGTTGTATGTCTAGGATGTATTAACCCAGGCTCCTTCCCACCGTCGCTTCGAGTGTGAGGGCGACATACTAGGGCATAACTTGAAAGGCTAAGTCCGAGTGGCTGTACACAAATTCAAACACCGCCAACTTTAACATCCTCTCTGCGACGGCTGGAAGAAAACATTGGTAAACACTCACTGCCACAGCAGAGCCACAGACCGGAATGCGAAAAAAAAGGACATAGACTGAATTTAGGGTTACATTTCATGTCGTAGACAATACCATTTATTGATCTCGCTACTGCACTAACCGTCCGAGAGTGGCAGCCTCAGCACCTCGTGTCCGCTGCTCATCGCTGCATGGCTACCAGAGCAGCATCTCCTATCCAAACATGGGTTCCATCATTATCCGAAATCCGACATGGGTTAGTAGACTCTTGATGCATGTGAGCTCACCTCGAAATCTTGACAGGCAATAAGTTCATTTTACTATCGCGCCATCATAGTCAGCCCTGAGCAACTTATGAAGCCAAATGGCCCCTTCGAGCAACTGTTCAAAAGCCTGTTGTTCATGTTGTTAGACGAGACTCTTCCAGTATTCCGGGAATGAATTGAATGTGTTGCATGGTGGTTTATGGGTGCCTGACGTGCACAGGCTCAAGATGAGACGATTCAGCACGGCGATGAGCGGCGGACACGAGGCGCTGAGGCTACCACTCTCGGATGGTTAGTGCAGTAGCGAGATCAATAAATGGTATTGTCTACGACATGAAATGTAACCCTAAATTCAGTCTATGTCCTTTTTTTTTGCATTCCGGTCTGTGGCTCTGCTGTGGCAGTGAGTGTTTACCAATGTTTTCTTCCAGCCGTTGCAGAGAGTGTGAGGGATGTTAAAGTTGGCAGTGTTTGAATTTGTGTACAGCCACTCGGACTTAGCCTTTCAAGTTATGCCCTGGTATGTTGCCCTCACACTCGAAGCGACAGTGGGAAGGAGCCTGGTATTAACCTGGACATACTGCGGCCTCAAGCTTATGTAACCAAATACCTGTGCATTGTGACATCACAAAAAATGTGGCAGCAAGACATTACCATATATATATGTATCTATCTGGTCCTAAGGTGTATGATATGTATATCTGATGGCCCCTGATGCTTGTGGGCAATATCAGAATGACACAGTCCTGATGGCAGAGAACAGCAAAGGAAGGTGAGTATGAAGGAAAATACACATCCTAGGTGGGAGCATTGGTTCAAGGAGGGAGTGGCTTGAAGATACTGTAAGAGGCTAGTTGTAACTAAGTAGTGATGAGGGAACAAAAGCCAATGAGAAGCTTAGAACTCTGACTGGAGAGTGGAGAGAGGTCTTAAGTGAACTTAATATTATAGAGCCTGAAGGGCTCTCTACTTATACATCAAAGATATAAGGTTAGAACTGAGTCTAAAAGATATAAAGGGAATTCCCTTAGCCCATGGGCTTCCATTGGTAGATAAAGTATTGTATGATCTACCATATAAGGTGTCAACCCTGTGCCCTGACAGGTGACATGAGAAACCCTAGTACCCAGGGTCAAGGGTATTACCATGGCAGGACAGTAGTAATGATGATGTCAGTAGATGATATCCTACATAAGCCGAGTTCACAAGGTGGTGCAGGATAAAGTTTGTGAGACAAGCGAAGCGAGGTGGCATCTTTCTTTGCTTCTTGATCTCCTTTGCTCTTGCAGAGCTTTAGTTTCAGCAACTTTTCATCATTCCTTGCCCATACTTAGCCCTCCTCATTTTTTTCCCATTCTTCACAATGGTGGACCCTAACAGAGAAGTGTGCCCAGACTACATGGCACCAGGATACAACAAAGCTTGACTCCTCTTCATGGTAGAAGGAAAGACTGATGTGGAGGCTGCTATCATTCTCAGAAACCTATGGTGCTTCAACAACACCAAGGCCATTGCAGCCTGGGAACATCAGTGCATTGCAGAGACTAAAGAGAGGTGCCAACAGCAAGAACAAGTAGAACAAGAGGAAGAAAGGCAATGTGCCCACTGGGAAGCAGAGGAAGAAGAAGCAAGGCAGGAAGAATGGAAGAAGTACAAGAGCAAATTCACACCCATTCCAGACTGCCCACTTCCTTCCATGGCCTTATCACTTCTGTTGCAGCACACGTTGAACAAACTTCACAAAGGAGACTATGTTCCCTTATATAATTTCACCAACAGAGGCATCTGTGAAGCAGAGGAAGATGGCTCTGGAGATGATGACCTTCTTACCCTAGTCCAAATGGACAAAGGCCCCACCTTCCAGACCACAGCATCCACCAAGGCCAAGAAGTGCAAGGTCAAGGATGAGCACTTGTCATGGGAAGAATTCGGCCAAGCTAGCTACTGGATGCTAAATGTGCTCAAACAACAAGAATGGCCAGAGGAATGAATAGAAATGGTCAGGGATTTCTGGATCACCCTAGAGTCCCATGACTGGTGTCATGACCCCAGCAACTCCTGAAAGAAGGCCCTACTCATCTACCAAGGAAGGGTCTGGAGGAATTGGCATAAGACCCTTGAGACACTGGACACTTTCTGCCTCCTCCCACTAAACATGGAGCATTTATATGAATACCACCAAGAGGTACTAGATAGTGCATATGCCGCCAAAATTGATGCTATCCAAACAGTGCGTATCCCCAACTTCCAATGACAGCAATTTTCTCACTGTTACTACATTTCCTTTGCCTCCTTTTCCTTCCTTAACCTTTCCCTCATCACCCCACCACCACATGCCCATCCCAGCTCTGCACATGGGTTTTCTATACCCATGCGGATTTCATCTGGGATATGGGTGATGTTGCATTTTGGCCTCATGATGCCCAAAACATGTCATCTTGCACAGTGTGTTGCCATCTCACCCAATTCCTACAACCACTACCAAATGTAATACTGCACAGATTCTTTCATCCTCTCCCACAGACCTTCAACTGGTCATTGCACTCAGGTGCAACAGCTGACTTGCACAAACCTTCACATGCACACATTCACCTGGAACATGAGTGTGAGTGGTTGTGTTTCTCGCAGCATCTGCAATCTCTCTGCCAAAGGCTGCAGAGGGTGATGCCTCCATCCCTTGTCCACAAGGCTTTGTTGATTCATTTGCAATATGTGTTGTATTTGTTGTCCCATGTGCACTTGGCAGCACATTGGATGATAGGGATGGAGTGTTTGCCATGTCCAAGACAGACTGCACAGACTGGGAGGATGAGGGGGGCTGTGTATGTATTTCCAGATGACGATGCTGATGTGTTCGATTGTGGTTCATTTGAAAAGTGCACTGCCGCTTTCCTTGTGCCATGTCGGCTTGCTCTCTGGTTGGAGGGGACACGGGACATTTGGACATGGTGCAGTGTGTTCACCCATGAAGCTAGCCAATGCTCTAGAGCAGAGAAAGCTCCATTCCTGAACTCCATATACTGTAAGATAGATGCCTGGGAATGCATGCTTGAGTCAGCAAGTCTCACCAAGCGCTTTCCTACCATCATGGCCGGTCTCCAAGAAGGTTTCATAGTAGGTTATCCATGCATACTACATGTACAATGTGAAAAGTGGAGGTCTGGCTAGTAATACCAGAGCAAACCAAGGCTCAGCCACTGCCTAAAATGGGTGTAAACAACTGAGGTGTTTGGGAGTGAAGTAAAGAGACTAAATGGTATGAGGTTATGGCACACTTGTACCTTAATAAGTATCAGGGAAAGGAAATTTGAATGAAGACTAAAGTAATGTATATGTAAAGGTGGTATTGCCAAGTAATTACTTCAGAAAGTATCAGAAGCACCAGAAGCACTGGAAGCACTGGAAGCACTGGAAAGTGCAGGAACTTCTGGAAGCCTCAGAAGCATGGGAACCTTTGGAAGCATTGGAAACATGGGAAACTCCAGAAATACTATTCTGGAGTTGGTGGTATTTTGTCATACAATCCCCACCAAATAGCACCATGAGTTCTCTCATCAGGAAATCTACACATTACTTAATCACACTTAACCACACTTAATCATTCTTGCCAAGCAACCAAGCAGTGTCAGCAGTGTTAAGTAATATAAGCAGTTATTTTCAACATCACATCATCATTACAACTGGTTCAAGTGTGGTTCAAGCAAGGTTCAGTATATAAGTAATATTAAGCAGTTATTATAGTACTATACTATAAATGAGGTCTAAGATGAATGAATGGCAGGTCGAATCAGTATGTGGCAGTGCATCAATGATATATGGCCATGTGAAGTTGACACCATCAACACACATGACTGTCTTGAGGTTGAGGGCAATGAGGATGGGGGGTTGATGTATGAAGGCCCAAGACCATTGCCAGTGGGTGAAATGACCCAAGGATTCCCAAGCAGTTGGAAACCGGGCCCTGAGTTGCTGCAGGAGGATGAGGGCTACAAATGTCATGGAGGGATGAAGTTTGGTCCTCACATCAGCAAATTGCATTGAGCTGTGGAGCATTGTACAGCATTGTACAGCCCTCATAGTGGTCAAGCTAGGTCCAGGTTTGGGAGCTCAAGCCAGCTGTAGTATGGCTATGGATGTTTAGTACATAGTAGCTATGGAATGTGAGCATGTAGGCACTGTATATATGTATAAACCCTTTGTGGATTGCTGCACAATACTATGGAGTCCTGTCCAACTCATATAATTTGTTATGCAACACTTCTGCTCACCAATGCAGCATGGCATGGTGACCATGACATGACACCACATGTCAGTCCACTCAGCCAGTGAATAAAAATGTGGCAAATAAATGCTATTTGGGGGAGGGGAGAAAAAGGCAACATGAAATGTGGCAAACAAATGGTATTGAGGGGAGAAAAAGGATATATGAAACATGGCAAACAAATGGTGGCAAACAAACGCTATTCCAGAGGGGGAGGGAAACACTATCGGGCATGAGACTAATCAAGGAGGAGTTGCAGGTGGTTGTCCCACTCTACATTCATGTCAACCCAGTGCAGCTCAGCCCTGTGAGAGCATCAATATGTCAACACAGCGGCATTTGTGTTATTAATAGCATATTACCATCCTTCTTCTGCCCATTTGTTCAGTTGCTTGCATAGCCTGTGGCCGTGGTAGGCATGATGAAGAATTTCATTCAACATCTTGATCATTGACAGAAATGTAGACTGGTATTCTTTGCCTGAAAATTGAGGGATTGACTTCAGTGTCGCTGCACTGTTCTTCGCATACCCATCAAGCACACAATTATGCTATGGTGGAATGTCAGTTGTAGTTAATCAATAACATGAGAAATATGCACTGCAGTGCTGACGAGTGCGAGACAGGCAAGAGAAACTGACTTATGGAATAAGTTGGGGTGCTTGTCTGCAATCTGATAACTACTCATGTAGAAGAACCTGATAATGACTTCCTTGAGGGCAGGATGGGCGAAGTTTTTGGTTTTCCCCTGGTGAAAATAGTAGGCATTACCAAGGGAGGAGCGATCGCACACATCACAGTACAAGCTCATCAAAACCATCTCGAAGAAATAATGAGTCTGCCAGTAGACTGACGGCTGAGTTCTGCACCCACTGAGCCCTTTCTTGAGGCATAAGATCTTGGGGGGGGATAAGGTTGTATGCGATGGGAGCGACAGCAAAAGCGGTGGTCTTCAATTCCAAATGCCACATAGACATATCACCTAGGAGCTACATAATGCTGCATCAGTAAGCTGTTACAGAACAAATAAGTTTGATGCACGACGCATGCCATGCCAAGCTTGTGATTCAGCCAAATGTCTATGCCGTGAATGAACGTGAGCACTTGAGGCGTGGACGTACCACTTACTGGGCTCAAACACCGCACCACCATGTTCCACTCAGCAACTGTCATAGTGAGTGCCTCCATAATCGAAGACTTGAGATTGCAGGACTTTGATGGGAACAGGTTATTACCCAGCAAATGTGCAACTCTGCACTCTCGTTTTGTATCCTCGAGACAGTCCTGCCAAACAGCAGGATAAAATCCAAGATTTTTTGGGGAGGGATTGGCATCTTTGGATTTCTTCGAGTTCCGGGGGGCTCAGGTGTGTGCAGGTTCTTGCATTTCAATGGGCTGAAAGGCAGCGAGAGCTTGGGGATCTGGGGCAGAGGGACGGCCGTTAACTCAATGACAACAGTTTAGCACATCGATGGCATTGCCATGCTGGGGGGTTTAAGCAATTTAGATGTGGCAAACATTGTATGTACTCTTACATGAGCGACACTGCTGTCATTGCTTTGATGGCGACAGTTTGGCATGTCGATGGTGTCGCCATGCTGGGTTTCAAAGCACATCAGACATGCCAGACTGTGCATGTAATCTTACCTGGGACCCTCCATTGTGACCAGGACGGCTGACACTCATCTCATGGTGACTGCTTGCCACATCAATGGCATCGCCAGTGCATACTGTCATTACCTGGGGCTCTGCATGACCAAGGTTGCACTGGGCACTTTTGTCATCCTCATCACGAGAGAACTGGAATTTGTGATCAGGGAGGAGTGAAACATGGCGAACAGGATTGTTTGGCTGAGACTCTTTAGAGAAGCCTAAAACTTGAATTTAGTAGATGCCACTGCAACAAATGAAACATACCAGGATGAGCGACTTGTCTCGAATTCATTGCTCCCCAGCCTTCTTCATGTTCACCTTCAGTTTCATCAATCCTCTCTGATTCAGATGACGTCTTTTCACTGTCATCTGAACTATCATCTGAACTTGGCTCTGCATGTCCAACGGCTTGGGTCTGGCAATGATGGTCTAAAGAGGACTTGGATGATTGTCTCCGGAAAGATGCAGATGCTTTTTGGAAACTTGAAGGAAGCGAGTGATTGGAGACTGTGGGGACAATCAACTAACTCCCAATGATCCAAGATGACTTTAATGCTTTGCAGGAAGGAAGTGAGTTACTGAGAGCGGGCTCAGTCAGCGGGCTCTCAAGAGCTTGGGACGATGGGAGATGAGGCTGGCCTATGGGACCTCCTGTTGATGCTTTGCGGGAAGGAAGCGAGTTGCTGAGAGCGGGGTTGATTGGTGGGCCCTCAAGAGCTCAGGATGACAGGAGATGAGGCTGGCCTATGAGACACCTTGAGGATGGCTGCTGTGCAGGCTCAGAAGATGGCAGAGAGCGCAGCCTTGCCTCTTGCTCCTAAGCAGCAACATATGGATTATTCAGAACTTGAAGGTTGGGTTCTGTTCCAGGAGGCTCAATGTGAACCAGTTGTGGCGCTGAAGTCAGAGCACTAAAGCCAAACCAGTTGGACTCAGATGAGTGCTGGTGAAAAAGTGGAGCAGGGGCAGTCTGAAAAAAAAAAATATCAAGTCCCATCTGAAGAAAAATACATCTTACAGCCAGCACTTGAACTTCCCTTAGGCCAGCTGGTGTGTAAGGTGGAGGGGGACCCTATGCAAACAAGGTCAGCCGGGAGCAAAGGATAATGCGCTCAGTGAACTCACATCCAAACCACCTTTCTTTCCAGCACCACGCTGCCCTGACTGAACGTGCTTCGCCAGAGGAGTGAAGGGGTTTGCAGCTGTGCCCTCTGGAAGATCAGTTGACTTAGAAGCTCTCACAGGACGATCTTTGAAGAGGGCCCCAAGCCTTGTGAGCTGCTGAGTTCTCCCATCCAAGCCTGCGCCTGCCCTTTCGCTGCAACGAAGTTCCTGTGTACTGTTAGCCAACTGAGACTTGTCACGATGCTCTACAGCCACCAACTTCATGGAGGCGGTAGCAGGATCACCCTTGATGCATTGGGCTTTCACAGAGCATGTGCTGTCGTCATCATTCGACGAATGTCGTTTGCTCTTCTTACTACCCCTTTTCCTTGGTGAAGAAGCGAAAAAAGTAGGCATTTGAAAAGACATAGCATTAGCGGGTGTGAGGAAAGGCAGGAGTGGATGGAATCACTTATGTTGGAAAGCACTTGCTGAGAGATTATATATGATATATTGATGGTCTTCACCGCATGGAGGTACAGCCTCGAGAACAATATTCATTCCCAGGCTTGATTCAACTTGACTCGCTGGCCTCAAGGTCGATAGTGATCGCTGAATGACATTCATTTCCGGCCTTGATTTGAGTTGACTCTGACCCAACACGTTGCTGACAAGCGAATCTGTTAGTGAGACTAACTAAGGGCAGGCACAAATTGTTCGTTCATTACTAAGTCACTGTATTTGAGAAAATTTACCATAGAACGAGTAGGAGTAGAATCAAATATATCTCGGATTGCATAGGGATACTAGTATATGTAGTATAGTATTAGAAAAAATTGCGGAATATAAGAATGAATGGCCAGAGTGATGTACATTACATGCCACCCATCTTAAAGTGCTTGCTGGGTAAGGGGGGGTTATCCATGCTCCGTACTTTATCATGGAGACGTTTGGAGGAGTCAAAGAGCATAGCGACAGGAGGGAGAGATGACAGGGATCATACGGTGAGGTGATTGAATGTATATGCCATTTTCGCCAGAAGCTTGTCCGGCATTCCCACAATGAAGTCATCTAGGACTTGCGCTACATCAGAGATCTCAACTAGGGTGTCTGTTAGCAGAGCCTGCTTATGGAGTGCACGCCACCGGTAAACGAGAGGAATTACATCTCTGCAGTAAGGTGTAATGGAATCATCGAGAATTTTGTGGTCAGAGTCAATCAGGAAGGTAAACTTAGCGTTTTGTGCGATCATGAGATTGGAAGTGGCCTTTTCACTCCACAGGGCGAGGAAGGTCTTTTTGTGGCCAGTATCATGATGCTTATGTCCAAGTGGACCATCGTACATGACAATGATCCATGTAAGGACGTAAAGAAGGGACTCAACATCGTCAGCGTAGGTGTGGCGTATGGCAATAGGACTGCTAATAAAAATGCGGGTAAGGGAAGCTGTTTTGCGAATCGACTGATTTGGCAAATACAGTTTCGAGCTGACGGAGTATATTCACGGACATGAAAGGAAGAGTCCCCTTTTATAGACGTGACCTCAGCTAGGACGAACATGAAACCATAAAAGACGTACAGTACCACCCACATTATACTCCCCCCTTCTTGTAATCTCAACAGCGAATTCCCAGTCCAGAAGCAATCCATACGAAATTTTGTTCGGAAGGTCCTCGATCATTGTGTTGAGAAGGCTACAGTCGTGATGTAGAACACCGTATTCTTGTGCCTGTTGTATGACTGCATGGGTTCGTTCAATTAGTGCATAGTATTGTGTAACAAGTGTACTTACCACCTAGAACATCCCGAATACATGTAACGAGTTCTTTCTTCTGTGCACAAGGCATCATCACCAGATGAATGTGGGTTCTTGATGACTGCATCTTCCCTCGGTACTTCTCTTCACAATATCGCGCAGTAGTGTCCAGAACACTGTCCTCGACTTCGACAACCCAAGCTTTGTACAGTTTCAGTACTCCATCAATATCTTTTACGAGGTCCATCATCTTTGCCTCATGGATCATCCTCAGATCATGTATCCCCCTGCTCTGGTCCAGATCTCTGACCCAATGGTCCTTGATCACATAATATACTCTGTCAAGTCAGGCAAGGTAACATACAGTTCCCCTCCCTACGAAGCCCGTGCTGGAGAAAAGAATGTCGATGATGTCATAGTATATATTGTTGACCCAGATCTTTCCAATCAGTGTAGGTTCTTGACTGGGGGAGGGGAGAGATGGACTTGTAACCTCGGGATTGGGGGGCTGGAGGGATCCCTCAGCAGGCTCGGTAAGGGGGGGCAAAATCAGTTGTACAGGGGAAAGTCAAAGTTGATTTGGGTGAATGGGATCAGGGGACTTTGTAAGCGGTGATTGACTGGGGGAGGGGAGCGGGGGACTTGTAATATCACAACTGGGGGGCTGGATGGATCCCTCAGCAGGCTCGGTAGGGGGGGGCGAAATTGCTTTTTTGACAGGGTGTGGGTCATCATTGGTATTGTTGGGGCTCAGTGCGATTTCGTGTGCAGAGCATCTTCGACTGTTGAGAGGTGGGTGTATTTCAATTGTGGGATTGAACCCAATCGATGCGCGACAACCGAAGGTGAGAGCGATGATGATGAAAAGGAAGTGTTGGGCATCAGCGTGGATGTTAAATGGAGGGGAGATTGCCCCGCCCGAGTGGTCATAGAAATGGACTCATAGGTCACTGTTGGCAATGGACAGCCTGAGGACAAAACACCTCCAAGGTTGGTCCACCAAAACGAGATACGCCTTGGTGTCCATTGTCTTTCCAATCCAAGAAGCTGGTTGGAAGCTTTCTTTTGTGTATTTGGCAATGACCTTGGGGCTGAGCCATGTAATCTCATCGTGAGATATGGCACTGTGGTCTATCAGAACAAGATCAGGCTTGCACGAGTATCCTGTAGAACTGGGCAGAGATGCTTTGCTCCAATTTGATAGCCACTGATGGCGATGTGGTACATTGTGGCCGGCTTGGGCTCAGCTAGCTGCAAAGGCTTCTGTGATGCTGTTGAAGAACAGAGCAACCTATCATTTAGTGCTAAGTGACTCTAGATTGATGTCGGAGGGCCCAGCGGTGGCGATAGCAGGTTGCTTGGGAGCAGGGCCTGTCAGGTCCCACCGCCAGTGCCTATTTTCCCTATCATAAAGTTCAACAGTTTCTGATACGCCACAAATTCTGTGGGATGATATACACTGGTGCGCGGCATGGGGGATGGATGAGAGAGGGACGGCGAGTGATTCAGGGGTGACATCTGCGAAAACTTTGTTAAAGCTTGCAAATATTAAGTCAAGGAAAAAGCCAAGACTGCAGGAGGGTACGGCAGCCGCAGCCACGTCACGTCGTTCATTGATGACCTTTCCTTGAAGTTCAATGCTGATGAACTTGTCCATGGTTGCAATGTTGTGACCTCCTCTTGGGAGTGGGAGGGAGCCAATTAATTTGTATGTGGCATCTACGGTGGAATACTTCTGTAGTAGCTCTGTTTTGTTCCATGGCAGTCACATTTTTGCAGTTGTAATTGTCACAAGGTTAAAACTTTCTCACCACTGCCAAGTGGTGCTGGGATGGATCTTGTCAAGGATGCGAGGAGCTATGGAAGACTTGGAGGCTAGAGGTCAAGACAAACAAGTAATGATTCGAGATAATCAATGATTAATCATGATAAGCCAGTACCTAAGTAAGTGCAAAGTATGTATTTTTGTCAAAGTATTTATTCAAATAATACTCTGTGGAATGCTCAAATGAGTTGTAAGCTGTCAGCCTTGTATCTGCAGTTGTTCCGAAGTGAGGAATCAGATGCGCAAATGCCCACACTTGGTTGAGGGGGATGACATCACCAAGCCACTGACTAGTAGCGTGTCTAGCATGTTTGAGAATGGGGAGCTGTGTAGCATCTTCAGCTACGATATTGAAATGCTGTACATACACAATAAAACAGTCGATCCACAGCCACTTCTCTCCCGTCTTGCCAAGAGGATGCATGACAAGACGAAGCTGGCCAACGATGTGACCTGAGAGATAATATTGTTCAAACTGCAGAAAACTTTGATCAGAAATACCATATACCTTTCAGGCCGCTTTGTGGCCATTCACAACGAGCATCGACATTGAAAATTGCAGCATCATAGCGACCAAGGGCCCAAGTACTGGGGCTGGGTGGAGAGCAGAATAGTGTCTGGGCAGGCAGGACTTCGGGGTTACCATGGATTGGTTGGTACTGAAGCCGTACTTTATACCATACTTGCAGTTCTGTAAATGGTAGGTTCAAGTAGATTGATCCACAGCATTGCCCACTGATGGGGTGCACAAATCCCTCGCCATTCTGTGCTTCACACTGTAGAAAATCAGCTAAAGCGGGTCGGAGGTCAGGCAGGCCAAACTTTTGCACAGCTTCGTCCACACTAATCCGGTGCAAAGACAGAGCATGCGACAAGTTTACTGCTGTTGAGCCTGCCATGAAACTATGAAGGGGCAATGGAATGGAGCCCATCTGTTTGGCACAAAGGCGGGCTGAAATTGTAAAGTAGTCAGTGCTCAGATGTGCACAACTTGAAGGTCCAGAGGTCTGGGGGGTATTGGTATTGTATTCGTCATCATCTTCACCATCACTAATATCTGATCTTCCATCTTCCAATTTTCCACCCTCTGACAAGGCGCTTTGATCTTGACTAGCTTCCTGTTTGTGTAATGAAATAGCGAGCTCGAATGACCTGCACTTTTCTGCATGATCAAGGTAGCGGCAAATCTGTGGATCATAGTTGTTGTTGTTGGTGGACCTTGCTGGGGTCTTGATTTCCGACACATGAGCATGCTCAGTCATATCTGCAGTCCATTGAATACTGACCCCAACGTGCTTTATGCTAGGGGCGATACTTTGCATCAATTCCAGTTTCGGAATGTACCAATTGTTGATAAGCCTCTTCCCCTTGCCATGTTGTCCACCACGTTGAAGTATGGCATGCTTATTAGCGTGAAAGTCATTGAGGGTGGCGGAAATGAGGTGAATGTTGGTGTCACTGATGCAATAGGCTTGGACTTGGTACCGGAAATCCATAAGAGCGCAGATGGCAACAGTGACTTCTGATGGAGCTGTGCCACCAATTATTCCAATGAGGTAGCGTTGGACGTCACAATGGACACAGCCAGTCACTTGTTTCAATTTTGAGATACCCCCCTTGAAGTGACATGATCCTGCCGTGGGCTGCAGAACAGAGAATTGGAAATCCACTTCTGCTTCACCAATGATATGCAACTACCATTGGACATCGTGGTCCCAGCACTCCTTATGCAGGTAGTGAAGGAGCTCAGGCATGATAAATATGCTGGGACAGGAAAGGGGAAAATTTCACCAGAACAGGTCACTAACTCCATTGAGATGGAAACACTGGGCCTCGCGAAAGAACACTTCTAAGTCGGCGGGGTTGGCCTTGGATTTTATAATGGAAAGCTGGGCCAGCGTGGTGGCCGCGGTCCGTGATTTGTGCTGGAAGGGGTCACCAAACTGTTTGAACATTGCCATGGTCACAGGTGAGGTCTTTCCCCCAATGCAAGCGACCATGGCGGCTTCGGGGGTATCAATGATATATCCTGCAATTGGGGTAAAGCAATAGTGGAGGTTCCCATGGGAGTCTGGAAGCATTACACCGAGCTCCACAGCTTTCTTGACCAGCTCGAGGACAATATTGAGGCATTGGTGAATTAAGTGATCTTCCAGGACACCGCGCATATGCCTGTTCTTATGGACGAATTTTGGGATGGGGAGAAGGGCAGTGAGCATAAATGATCTGGATGAAAGCTTGAGACATGTGGACATCTTGATGTTCGCCAGGCTGATCAGAAGGGGGTGGGTGACCCGGCCACCACATAGATTGGTAATGTTTGTTTTGTCCAAAGAAAGTATCGTTCCGAGCAACATCATGCCTTCCAGAAGCTGTGACTGCACCGTATCAGAGTTAAACAGAGACTGGCAATGTCAAGATGGAAATCACTGACCTGCATCTGCCAAGCGCTATCCCCAGTCATCCATTCTGTGTACACTCTACAGAGCTTATCACGCGATGTGTATAGCTGCTTGGGGATAAGGTCGAGTTGGTCACAGAATGACAGGTGGTTAAAAACCCACACGATGCATTCCAAAGTGTCGTGCCAGTACAGGTATAATGGGTGTTTTGTAGGATGTGAAGGAATAATCTCCATGGAATGCCAACGAGGACCACTGGGGAGTAGTTCCACAAGCCCGCGAAGGTCCCTTGCATTATTGAAAGAAAGACCAAGTAACTTTACCTTGTGATGATCAACCTTGCCAGTCATCAGAGGAGAGAAAGGATGCACGATTGGCAATGACAAGAAACTGTCTATCGCTCTCATACTGAGTCCAGAGCGAAGCAACCATGATGTGAGTTCCCATTCATTGTGAGAGGCAAAAGGATAGTCGAGGTTTGTTCTCCGGGCATCGCTAAACTCATCTCTGTCAAACTTGTCCATAAACGTGTTGCCATGCCCGAATGACTGAGCTGCACCTTCAAAGCACTCTGAGTGGAAACCAACAGGTTCTGAACCAGCAGTCTGTGCAGAACACCCGGGATTGATGAGCTCGGTATGAGGATCTGCAAATGAATCGGGGGTGAGAAATTCCTGGTCTATGTTCTCAAGCTGGGTATGAGGATCTGCAAAAGGATCGGGGGCGATAGTTTCCTGGTCAGTGTCCATTGGAACAGCATTGGGGGTTGTGTCATGACAAGTGTGGCTGACTGAACTTGGAAGGGTGAGGGACTCTTGCAGGTGTACGAGGTTGTTAACCCATGTATTGCATCCAGATGTTGGCTGGCTCATGTGCATGGCGACAGCGTGTTGATCCTTGAAACCGCCTCTCCTGCAGCTTGGACAGTGCAGCATGATGAGAGCTAGAAAGGATAGCACAAAGACCTTACCAACTTCAGGATTGTAGCCGACCTTTAATTGGAGTTGCTTATGCTCACTTGGAGATTCAGATGCATGCTAGTACTGAAGGGCCATTGGTCGATATATTCGGATGCGGCTGGCAGGCACGATGCAACTTGCCAACTTGGGGTGTGTTTAGATATTGATAAGTCAGAGCGAAGAGGAAGACGAGTAACGTTTAGGTAACTCTACCTCTGGCCATTTGAGAGCTTGTGATTGGAGGATAGCTAGGAAAAATGGAATAATCAATCCAAAATAGAGTTCAATGGTTACCCTCAAAATGGCCTTGTGGGTTGCAGGTTTTTCACTCTGCTGATATTCTGGCATGGTAAGAACAAACATTATATATGTAACTTTGTTACTTAAACTGTGAATTGAGTCAGACTGCTTGCTTGCCATCCCACATATACCTGATGCCAGAAGCCACTCTCCATCCAAGCGGTCTATTTTCTCATAGGCTGATGCCGAACCTTTTGACCAGTTGCTTGCACCATTTCGACCCCACAGAGGTTGATGTTTTGGCTGAACTATGTAGCAGGCTGGGACTGTCAGCCTGCCATACGGAGGTAAGTCACCACCGTTGATCTCCATCCTAACGAGTCTGATGTGATCCGGGCATTTAGCACGATTCGACGGATCCGATTGATGATGAAGCCGTCCTCATCCTTAACATTGCTCACGCCCACTGCGAAGTTTTCTGTGCCAAGCAAGTGCTTGCTGCATGCCTCGCACACGAGCATGAATCAATAGCAAAGTTTTATAAGTATAAAGCAAATAGTGGGGAGGGGAAAGCACATGCCATGGATATGAATGTCGGCTCAATGTGCACATTAATGAAACGGTGCGGAATGGTTGTCAATTTTGCCGTTCCAACCAACACTAGCCAGACTCCCTCTCCTGAATATGGCCTGCATGGTGCATTGGTATTTTGTACATTTTGTGTCCAGCTCAGTGTCTTAGAGTCCCATTACTACACTAGGTGCAATCTTTCAAGTCAAGCGTGTTGAGAGTTCAAGTCCAGGTTGGTTCAACCTCTCTATTCAGCTTGATTGAAGTGAACAAAATGTCAATATTGTAATTAACTGATCATATTGTCCTACTTGCACATGTCCCTTTCTCTTTGTACATGTACAACTCAAATTATGTGATCTCTTGCATTGTAAACTTCATCAGTATAACGATTTCAGACTTGACTTATGAATTCCTTTCCTTTGCCTTCCTTTCCTCAAGGCACATAGAGTTAATATTGTGTCGTGGGAAACGTCATATGATCCACCAATCCGAATCACCACAATGCAATGTCTGTCCAATGAGCCAACGACACCGACGTTGACGCAAAGAAGATGAAATTGCCATGACCGTGATGTGAGGACGCACCAGCACCACTGCCTTAACGACAATGACACAGTGGCGCCATCACCATCACCACACAACCTCCTCAACACCCAATCACTGCCACCAATGACAGCATCACAATGATGGCATCAACACAACGACAATGGCCCTCTTCTTGTTGCATGACAACGCAAACATACCTGAGCTGTTCAAGCAACACCTGGCTGTCTCTTATGCCCCCTGCTCAGACAAAACGCCTACCAGGCAGTCGTCAATCTGGCATGGATGCAAGGTACATGCCTCACCAACATCCTCTGCTAATCCAGCGTCGGCACAAAATGCGCCACATTTGTTACACTCTGGCTACACAACTATTTCCCACACTTGGACTACACATTTGCTACACTTTGGCCACACCACTTAATTCCCACACATTGCCACACATTTGCTAATCAAAAATGCGCCACATTTACTACACTTTGGCTACACAATTATTTCCCACACTTGTAACACACATTTGCTACACTTTGGCCACACCACTAGTTTCCCTCACTTGTACTCAAAGT
>JBBPQN010000310.1:0-18511 GCA_038092575.1 Boletus subluridellus | reverse complement strand
CTTGAAATCTCTTGTAACTCATACCCTAAGGTTACTACACATTGGTGTTGTAATGGTTTAAATCAAGACCTTCATTCCCTTGCTAGTAATAGGAAACCCATGGGGTGGGTATGGATATGGATATGGATATGGCATGGTCATACCCACACCCACACCCACAAATACCCATATCCACAACCCATGTGGGTATGCCATACCCATGCAGATGCCTATTGCCCTCAGGCAGGTGCATCAGGGAAAGGGTGAAAGAAAGATAATCCTATATAATGTCACGATGCAAAAGATAATGCATTATCCTTTGCATCGTGACATTATATAGGATTATCTTTCCTTCACCCTTCCCTTGATGGGCCAGCCGGCCCCTCAGTATGCAGGAGCAACAGCAGAATGCATGCAATTTGCACATTCTGCTGTCGCTCTTGCACACTCTCTTGTGTTTGACTCCATGTTCATACCCACAGGTATACCCCCCTGGGGTATGGGTACAGGTCCCCATTTTGTGTACCCATGCATTTACCCATACCCTGGTTGAGGGTACGGGTATATGCATGGGTACAAGTATGCCGGGTATGCCTCTAGACACCCAGGGGTATACCCATGCTATTCCTACAGTGAACATTCCCCCAGGCCTTGGACCAATGAACCCATCAAAAACAACTCAAGTATGAATGTCAAGTTATATGATCAGTTACCTCCTGTGTGCCTCATACTGTATACTATCATATATGACTCCCATCATCGAATGGCTCATCTACAGATCAATGTGCCGGTGGTTTCCACTGTGCCTGGTATGCACCACCACCAAATCCCATGGCTTGATCTCATAATCCACGACAGATGGACAGACAGATGGATGGACAGATGGATGGACAGACAGACAGACAGACAGACAGACGGACAGACGGACAGACGGACAGACGGACAGACGGACAGACGGACAGACGAATCAATGAATCAGCATCACTTGACATCACATCACTTGACAAAGTGGCATGGCACCACACCACCAGCACCAGCACAAACTGCCCTTCCCACACACGTCACTCATCCAACCCCTGACCAATTTGAAAACTCTAATAGTAACTGTCTTTACCCACCACATTTTACCCAGCGCTTTTATGGTCATGTGATTTCAGATCATTCCCTTTTTGGGATATGGACGTGATCTCAGGCGTGACGTTGCAATGTTGTGTCATATCAATGCAAGTCGGCACTCTGGATCATATTCCAGTTGTATGTAGCATGTACTACTGTATATACCATGTATATGAACCTGTGGCAGGGTGATTCGTGCTAGAAAAAGCTTTGAGCCAGAGAGCAAGTTGCCTGAACGTGCAATGGTGCAAGGAATGTGTTCGTGCGGCCTGGTTTTTGCCAGCGTAAAAGTTGGAACATTTTACACATTTTACGTGCAGGAAATGCACAGATGCCAGTTTCCGTGCACTTTCTACAGTTTCCTTGAGTTTCCTCATAAAATGGCACGCACAGCGTGCTGCTGTCCAAAATCCACTCAATTGGTGCAGCTTGCATCTTTGTCATCATTCCCATCCCTTCCCTCATTCCTCATCACCACCACTGTTGGGATGCCAACAAACACTGCAGCATGCACATTGCCTTGCCAACCTTACCCCACCAGCCTGAGCATGTGACATTTGTTCCAAATCAGCACCATCACCCACCACATCCATCTCATTTCCATCACCCACTATAGTCTGCGTGCAACCCTGGGCCCTGCCCATCATGCATTGACTCAGAGTGCTGTTACTTACTGTCTTGCCACCACTGTCATTCATGCACCCCTGTCCCTGCCCTGCCACCACCATTGTTTGTGCACCCCCATCCTTTCCTGGACCCGCCCCATGTGACACTCAAATGAACAAATCACAGTGTGGAACCCTGGTCTGTGTGTGCCCACTTGCACATCCAAACACCCGTTTGAGTGCAAGGTACCCCTGGTGACTTCGACTTTGGCAATCATGAAAATGCACCTCAGAGGTGACAATTTGGATGTGGAGGACATCCAATATTTGTCACAGTCATTCTGAACATCCTGAGGGTGAAATACCAGGCAATCTAGGCAAGCCAGTGGTACAATACCTCCACACATGTCATGTTCAATGAATTATTGCTAATATGTGCGCATGTACCCTACTCACACTTGCACTCGCCTTCTCCAAACCCATCCACATCATTACAGGACCTTGTTTGTGCACCACACATGGGTGCCTTGCCACCTCCACACATCACAGGCCAGCTGGTCAAGATGGGTTTCTCTCCCCTGGGTTCAAGGATGATGAAGACAAGGAGCAGGGAAGGGAGCAGAGGGAGGGACAGTGCCCTCCTGCATGTCATCCCCCATGATCATGGCTTCAGTCACAGTCTCAGTCTCAGCCATTGCCCCCTTTTAATGAGATCCTAACCCCCATGTGAACTTGGGGAATTTGTTGCATTGGCATTGTTGGGTGCCAAGCAGTGTACATGTCTTGAAAAGGTCACCGGACATTGCCGGACTGGGGAGGGGCAATATACAAGAGGGGTCATCATAGATTGATCATGTCGTTCCCTCTCTCTCACATCAGTGATCACCATAACTGCAGCATGGGAGTAGAAAACCTTTGGCAGGTCCGTTGATCATTCAGCTTTGCCTCAACATGCTTGCCTGCTCACCAAGCTGGCAGGCTTTACAGCCAGCTGCTTGAACACAGTCCCTTCTTGAGCTTAGCACGAAGCACATGTTTGCAAAATGGCAGAGCCAGTTCCTGCAAAAGCTTGTCCTCATGGTGGATGCCAAGTGAGTAATAACTTGAAGATCATGAGGCCTGCTCTGCTGACTATCAATGCATCGTGATGATTGTCATCATGATCAGCCTATGGATGGTTCAATGCCAACAGGCCTTCCAGATCGGACATGCACAAGCTGGTGAAAATCCGGAACTCAGGACCCTATTCTATAAGCTTGCCCACCTCCACAAGAGTCTCATAGATGTTCTACTCGTCTTTGATGGCCCACAGTGGCCATCTGTCAAGCATGGGAAGCATGTTGTCAAGAAGATACCATGGCTGACAGAGTGGCTGCTTGAGTTTGCCAATGTGTTTGGCTTTCCATCCTACATTGTAAGTATACATATGAAGTGTCTGGGCATTTGATCAGATGTACTCATGCCATCTACATCTCCAGGCTCCGGGTGAGGCTGAGGCTGAGCTGGCAAAGCTCAATCGGAAGGGGGTCATTGATGCTGTGCTGACAGAGGACAGTGATGCCATTGTATTTGGGGTAGATTGTGTCTTTCAAAGATGAGCAGTACTATTGCCATTGAATAGCAAGTGTCGTTGCCTGCTCCATGGCTCATCCCCACTGTGACATCCCAGTGACAAGGAGAGTGAAGATGGAGTCGTCTCATTCTCAGCAGCTGACATACAAGGGAGTAATCAAATCCACCTTACTGATGGTGGCCTTTTATTGATGGCACTTGTCCGTGGTGGGAACTACCATGTACAGGACCCTTTATGATGACTACATTCTTTTCAAATGCTGATCCTCACTCAGGATGGCATTCCAGGCTGTGGATGGCGGACGGCACTTCGCCTTGCAAAATATGGTCTTGGAGATGACCTTTTGTGTGCCATCACAGACAAAAATACCGTTGACTTGGTAAGCTATGCTAGAACTTGGGCTGATGAGCTGCGGATGGTCCTCACTCAGGATCCGTTGGGTCACATAGGACGCTGGTGCCAATGCATTGCCAAGGGTATTCCAGAGGATTTTCCAGACCCTGCTGTTATTCATGCTTATGTCTCACCCATCACATCAGACATGGAGACAGCAATTGGACTGCTCGAGGCATGTCAGAATACAAACATCTATTGGCTTGCATTTCTCTGTGAGTTCCACTTTGGATGGAGCCATTACCAGCATCCCCACCATGTAAAGAGCCTAGAGTCATCAGGAACACTTGGGAAGCTGCAGTCACTGGTGTTCGAGGGCGTATTTCTCCAGTCGCTGTGTGCAGTGAGTCCACAACAGAGATGATCATTCCAGCCATGCTCACACGTCCTTGCAGCACATCCACGCTGGCTCAGGACTGGATCAAAGTGCAGAAGCAGACAGGAGTGCCAGTGGAAATGGCATTGGACCAGAGTTGGCTGTTCACATCCACCTCAACAGACAGATGCCATCACCTGCAGTCAAGCTGGTTCAACATTGTGTCGAGGTCAACACGGGAAATCTCATCAAAGCTGCAAAGAGGGGCATCAACAGTGTGCTGCAGCTGGGTGCAGCCCGGCCAGATGCACTGTATCTGGATGTCACCAGAGCTGACCCTGGTCATTGTCATGTGTGGGTGCCTGGCCCACTCACAGAGCGGGCTCTGGGACAACTGCTATGGGATTTCAAGTGCAAGAAATGATTTTATCGGTTCAACGTGGCAGTTCGAGTTGAGTGTTGGTATGGGATTTCGAGTGCAAGTGATGCACAGTTTGGTGGTTGAGTGTTACACAGGCTAGTAGTAGTATTGTGCTCGACAGTGTCAATGTATCAGATGGTTGTCATTGTGGCATTGTAAGTGCCAGTGGCCGCTGGCATGCATCACGATAGGAGTCTCCATCATCACCACCACCACTTGTTCATCACCATAGCATACTGTACTTCACACAGACACTAATATTTATTGGGATCAACTCAGAGAAGACATGGCCAACAAGAAGTCAGCTAAAGTGATGACTACTCAGGAAAATTCAACAATTGAAACCCTCCTCCAAGCACGAGATGAGACCTGCAATAAACACCTCAAGGCTGAGAAAACAGTGAAGAAATACAAGGCCAACATCCAGCAAGGAAGGGAATTCCTAGTGCGTGTTGTCACCAAGAAACAGAATGCTGCACAGCAGGCAGCCAGATCTTCAAGCAATGCTGCATTGGGCAGAGTGGGGTTGACAAGTAGTGATGTCAATGTTGACGATCTCAGCCATGCATTTGATGATATTCCTAATCGATACTCTGCCCTGGCTCTCGAGCTGTTCCTGGTGGAGAAGTATATTAATCAGGGATGTGCAAAATCAGTAAATGGCATCTCAGCCGCCTTCTGTTATCTCTGGGATTCGTAAGTTACTTGTGTTTGGTCTAATGGACATCAGAACCTAGTACTAATGCAGGCTTGATCCAAACTCTTACTAGGCAAGGCAACAAATACCAGGGGGACTACAAACATGACAAGATCAGTGGTCTTGTCTCAGGAAATCCAGCTAGATCAGCCGCTGTCAAAGACATCAGTAAGGTGATCAAAAACAAGCACAGTGCAGATGGCAACCCACACACTCATGCATCAGCAATGATGATCAAAGACATGTGCCT
The DNA here is from genome assembly GCA_038092575.1 of Boletus subluridellus. Taxonomy (NCBI): domain Eukaryota; kingdom Fungi; phylum Basidiomycota; class Agaricomycetes; order Boletales; family Boletaceae; genus Boletus; species Boletus subluridellus. The sequence goes on along the minus strand of JBBPQN010000310.1, from coordinate 13,161 downwards.
CCTGATGGACTGGTCGTACACACAGAGCCCACCTCAAGAAGTCGAGGAACTCTTGGCTCTTGCTCAGTTGAATCCAAGTCACTCCCTGGACGCCACACACATTTGCAGAGTGGGGAATCAACTGTTCAATCGGGCATTCGCTACAGCTGGATTCACATTGTGGACAAGGTTTGTCACCATTCATGCTTTGTGCATTCACCACTGCCAGCAGCCCAGCACATCTGGAAAAAAACATATTACTACATAGTACTATGTAGTAACAGTAGTCACTGTAGGCCCTATAGTCTTCTCAAATCTATGTAGTACTATGTAGTAAGAGTGACTTCAAGTCACAACTATGGTAGTAACCTGTAGCAAGCTGTAGGGCTGCCAAGCACAAATTACATTGCACTATGTAGTACTACATAGCACTACATAGCATGACACTATAACCACTACAATAACCTATATCGCAGCCATCAAATTCACTCGCCTGATCTACTCATCACCTGAGATGCCTACTTGTGCTCCTTAATCTCCTCATATGCTTCAAGCTGGTGACATCAAAAAGACTTACCTTCAAGGAGTGTTTTCCAGTGTACTGCCTGTGAAACGACTCATGTCATGATTGGTTTTAGTATGTAGTTCAGCATCAAATTCGTGGTAGGGAGTAAGGCGCTAGTGTACCCGATTCGCAGACTCTGTGAAAGGAATCAACAACTGTTCGATGAGCACAAGGGGCATGTACCCACCCATTTATGGTTACCAAGGATCAAGTGAGCTAACCAGATTGAAGTGCCAGCCATCAAGGACAGAGGAGTAACTCATGACATTGAGTGTCCCGAGCAAGTCCACAAACGAGAAGCTACACACCAGACATTATGAGTGAGAAAAAAGTAGACAAGTATGCACAGGTTCCATGTAGTATCAAGCACAAATCTACAATAGGGCTATATACTGGCAGTACCATGTCAGCACATGCTGCACCGAACCAAACAACATGACATGCACATAACCAGGGCTGTCTGTGATCGCGATCCACACCTGGAGCATATACATCTTCCCTGCATAGTAATACCGCAACTCAGGCTGGCCAAATGTTGTCAAGCTGTGCTGCCACAGGGCACACTGGAAGCCTGAGTGAGGGTGAGCTGGAGTGAGGGGAGCAAGTGGGCAACAGTGAGGGCATCAGAGTCATTGGCACATAACCAGCAACCAGACAGCTGAGCTTATCATTCTTGAGGTAGTACTCACTGGGCCTGTTTGACAGCTTTGTAGAGGTCGAGAGGCATGTTGTTGATGGCAACATCAAATTTGAAAATAGGGTACGAATCAACAACATCACATGTTACTTTAGGGTTGGCTCAACATGACATGCGTGTGTGCGCTTTTTCTCGGAGGCTAATATGTAGTCAAAATATGATGGCAGTATCCATCACCACCCTGGTTATTCTCCTCCAAGTCTGCCACTGAATATATCACTACATACATCACTCATGTCTTCCTCCACACTTTCAATTTTGATGTCACCATCAACAACACACTGCTCGATCTCTACAAAGTTGTTGAACAGTCCCAGTGGTCAGGACTACCTCAAGAACGATATGCTTGGCTGTTTCATCATCGGTTGCAGCACCAACAACTCTGCCACTCTCACTGATGTCCCCTCACTCCCCTCGCTCCAACTTGCCATCACTCCCAAGTCTGGTGTGCCTAACTGGCCCTGTACTACTTCAAAAATGACAAGCTCAGCCGTCTCATCATTGGTGGTGGTGCCAACAACTCTGCCATGCCTACTGATGCCCTCTCGCCCCCCTTGCTCCAGCTCACCCTTACTTCTGAGTCTCATACTTGACCTGTTCAAGTTGCTCACATTTCGTGTGCATATTGCAGCATGGCATTGATGTCCTTAAATTGGTGCGTCTGATGGGAATAATGATAGGATTGTAGCTGACATTGGTCCATTGGTGACAGATGTTGATTTGCAGGTTGCTTCATGTCTTGCTTGTGCTTTGGGGTGGGCCACATGGAATATTGTAATTTGTTGGCTACAGACTCAGACATTGGTTTACTTTATTTTGTATGTAGCACTGTGGAGCGCCAGTGCTACCCCTCTGACCTTTGTTGCTGACCTTTGTAATCTTGTCGTGCGGCGCCAACTCGTGCCTGGGTGCTATGTAGTGTGTGATATGACCTATGTTACTATGGTAGTACTCAGGTATGTGAAATTTACTATGTAGTACTCTGTAGTCAAGGGGGATATGAAATTTACTATGTAGTACTCTGTAGTCAAGGGGGATATGAAATTTACTACATAGTACTATGTAGTCTACAGAGCTTGGTAGGGTGCTACCAGCCTGCTTTATTTTTACAGATGTGGGAATTTCAGGCCATGACACTAGCAGCAACTGATTGCAACTGGCTGAACAGGAACTTCAAACTCACAAAGCTCCGATGTCAAGATATTGAATTGAATTGTCAGGGACAGTCACCCTACAATATTCCATTCTTTCATGTCAGCCTGAAAAACTGCAAAGGATGGCAGCGCAAGGGGGAGTATGAGGGGGCATTGAGTGGTACATCGCTCCCACACTGACTCTGTGCACAGTGAACATACCATTGGCAGAATGCAGGAAATGAGTATGAGATTTATGCGCAACCAAAAATGCCAGAGATCTGTATGTATACATATCTTCCCGTTTGGGTCACATTTCTTGAGGTGGTCCTTTTGAGATGGGCACTGCAACTGGAAGAGTTCATCGTCCCTCATGTCGGCACAAATGGCATTGTCTACCCACAAGAAGAGATGTCATATGACACAGTCCAAAAGATCATCACTCACATTTGCATGGCAGCCAACCTTTCCACATCAGGAAAAAGGAAAAAATACCATAGCGTGTGACATACTACACAGCCAATGTCGAGCAATGTCATCAGTGGTAGGCACACCCAACATCAGTGTCAACTACTATACAAACTGAATTCTCTATAGCCAACTGTAGTAGTATCTTTCATTAGGTGTAGGAGGTACATAGAACTTGGTCATCTCGACATGATGCTCCTCCAGAGCAGTTAAAAATGACAAGAAAGCTTCAAGGATGCATAGAATGTCCAAGTCTCAGGTGTCATATGTGGCAATCAGACCTGGTTGGGGAGTTGCAGTAGCCGTCGTTGTCATTGTCATTGTCATCAATGGAGGTGCAGCAGCAATGGGTGGTGAGGATGCCAAGCAGAAGAGTTCTGGAATCGGTGCTTCCATGACTCGTGTGCCCATCTCAAAGTTTTTGGAGGGGTGGCAGGTGTGGGAGCAGCAATGGGGTTAAAGCGAACGGGGGGATGGAAGCATATGGAATGCTGTAGACCAATGAGGTGATAGGATTAAAGGCAAATGGGGGGGACGGAAGCATATAAAATGCTGTGGACAGTGGACTGACGAGGAGTGGGTGCCGCTGCAGTGGCTGTGGGGTTGGAGCTGTAAGCGAGGGGGATGAGAGAAACATGGAACACTCCAAGGGCATTTGTGCCCACCCTAAAGTAACACATGACACTGTTGATTTAACTTCGCACGTCGCTCCCTTCATTTATTTTCCCACTCACCATGTTTCCTTCATCAAGTGAGTGCTGATGTCCACTGCTTGTTGCTTCTGTGTGCTGACCAGCACACCTAACCACACCCCATGCACCACCCACACCCCACCACCACCATTACCCCGTTCACACCCCACACCACCACTCATCCACTTGCCAGCATGACTGTGCCCAAGTAAGTACTGCCTACCCCACTACTCACACTATTTGACAGTATTGGTTCTCCATTGGTTCAGCCATTGATGCAGTTCGGTCATGTGCTGCCCTCATCATGTATTTAGTATTGCTTTGTATAGCATGTCTCAGGCCTTTCAGTCAACTAGCATAATGATGATCGTCTTCATTGCTCATTGCACGTGAGTGCCATGCACTCCACCACTCACACATTAACTACTGGTAGTATGACCACACGCCCCATGGCGCTATGCACTCACTCATGTACCTCCCATCACCACCACCACCACCATGAGCAACTGCTCCCAAGTAAGTACTACCACCCACCTCACCACTCGCCGCTCACACACTGACCAGCTTGAATACCCACCACCAGCACGACTGCGTGCAACTATGCACCCCAACCCTACCACTCGTCGCTTGCTCACTGACCACCATGAACACCCATAACCAGCGCACGACCCGGTACAATAGTGGCAAATATTTTTCACATACTCCACAATGAGACAGTTTGTCTCTCTTTCTGCATCCTCTCTACAGCGACCTCCTCTACCTTGCCCGAGACTCCAAATGTGACCAACTTGTCTCTATCATTCATATTTTCCAAATGTTGTCAAAACGGTTGAGTTCAAGGGCTCAAGTAGTGGCTGTCCATCGACCACAGTGCAGATCTTGGGCTCCATGTAGTGTATGTAGCATGACATGTATGTTATACCCATAGACCTAATAGACTGGTTTATGAATGCTACAGTTCATTACATTGGCTATAGAGTACTATGTTATCAAATATATTTTGCTGAAGTACTACATTGGGCGATGTAGTTGACAGGACAGACTCATCACTCATTGCTACGGTACCATATATAGAAATTATGGCCACTACATGGCATTATGTATAGGGGGGATGTCGATAGGCACAAACAGGACTGCATATCCTATATAGGTCAGTGTATACTTTCTCATTTTTCCTGATGCACTATGTATACGACACACTGCTTTTAGTGTGGTGGGGCCCAGTATCACTTTGTCTTTGCTCCTCTTGGCAAACGATGGTCATTAAGTATCATTTGGTGGTGGGGCAGGTGGGCAGAAGGCAAAAGTGTAGGCAAATTTCTAGTATGCCATAACAGGGTTTCGACATTTGACATGTGGACATCACCATCAGGTCGACACACTCATATGCTACTTGCTGGATGAGCTCACATGATATGAGACATCACACCACAACACTCTTTGCCCTATCCCACGAGAAGCCGACTGCAGCTTCAACAGGGACCACATTCTTGCAGGGCCAGTAACAGCTGAGGAGACACACCAGTTCAAGGCGTCAATCGACTGGTGTTTTGTACAGCTGACAACACATATTGACACCACCATCAGCACAGCGTTCTGGCAGCTTTCATGCCAACCTTGGAGCTGTCACCCATCTCCATCAACATCCCCTGTGCCAACCTGCACTTCATCTGAGTCAAGCTCTGGGCTCAAGGCTAGTACTAGTACCACTGTCCTGTTGTCATGTTCATCCACCCCCTGGCCCTCACCGTTGAGCAGCATGCCCTCACTCCCAGCTGCTGTCACCAGCACACCAGCATCCAAAAGCTCTACCATTGCCAGTGTTTGGCATCCATCACCATCCTTGTCAGCCACCACCCATCACCAAGTTGACCATGGTGGCACACAACCATCTGAGTTGCCCACTGCAACAAAAAAGGTCACACTGCCAATTCCCGGAGTGGCAGTACCCAACCTGAAGAAGAAAGGCAAGGACGCATGGCAAGAGGCCATTAGCCAGTGGGAGAATCCCTCCAGCGTGGATGGTCTTGCCCTCAAGGACTGGCCTGAAATATGGTACACAGGCAACATGAAGGAGTTCACGGCAATCAAACGAAAGATGCAACAGATTGTCACCAAGGAGTTCTACAGGCAAGTCACTCATAGAAGTAGTACATGCTTCCTGTCGTCTGTCGGACTCATTGGACCATGACTGTTCACACCCATCCCTCTCCCCAGATACAACTGAGATGACCAGGCCTTCCTGGGTGCATACCCAGCCGCAAACCGTGGCTTCAAGCCTTTGTTTGATGAGATTCAGAAGCAGCAGCTACTGTGGGGCAAAATTGTTGGTCACACCAGCAAGAATGGCAAGTCAGGTGAGCGTGCAGCTGCACCTGCAGGGCAGAACAGCACAAGTTGAACGTAGTCGCAACTCCAAGTCCCTCACTTACTACTCACTCTCCATTGGCCACTCCTGCTTTCAAGTCTTTTGCTGGCTGTCCACTCGCTTTCAAGTTTCAATCACACTCACATGTGCACACGCATGCCACACACACCACTGCAATCCATCCAGTCCCGAATTCCAGTTTTTTTTAGCAGACTATGTCCTGTTCAGTCCTCGCACTCGCTGTGCAGCATTTATATTTAGTAACAGCCATCTCGTCTTGTTCACTCCTCATCAACCATCATCTCTGTAGCACTTCCACCTCGTCTTGTTTACTCTTGTCATTTCTGTAGCACGTAGATCATCACATTTGCAACATCCCTGCACCCACTGGCATATTCACCCCTCCATGAAGTTCCACTTTAACATCCAGTGGTCTTTTCGAGCCTTTCGCACATTCGCTATCGTCTGCATCCACCCTCATCATACTAGTAGGACCATTTTCACTACGTTGTGTGTGTCATGGTATCATCACCATAACATTGTTTTGTTCTTTGTTCTTCATGGGTGGCACAGGTGAGTGGGAGTGCACGAATGACAAAATATTGCTTACTCTGGAAGGTATTCTGGTTGTCCAGTCCTCCAATGGGACCACCTAAACATTCCACTACTCCAGAGTTCAGGAGTTAAGGAGTTCAGGAGTTCAGGAGTTGCCAACTCCAGAATGCTGTCTTTCCTTATGGTACAGTGCTGTCACTCGGCAATACCTCCTTACTATACCTTTCCCTCTTTTATCTTCCCTGACGGATATTGAGGTACGAGTGTGCCTCCACCATACAGTATATAACTTCCACTCTTCTTCTCAGCACCTCAGTTGTTCTCGCCCATCTTAGGCAACAGCTGAGGTGAGTTACTTACTCTACACTAGTTACTCCGAGACTAATGTACCATAGCTCTGGTACGAATAGGTAAATATAGTTGTTCTCGCCCATCTTAGGCAACAGCTGAGCTCTGGTACGAATAGCACTGGACTAACTCCGCTAAACTCTGGACCTTCAGACTTCCAGACTTTAACACCTCCTGGCCCATTTCCTCAACTTGATACACTCATATTGTCAAAGCAGATGGTTGGGACAGTATTATTATACCTTAGGCTACACAATAGTTTTGTACAGTTGTATCCGAGTCTATGCAATACCCATGGGTGTTACCCACCATGGGTCTGGTCCAGGGTCTGATGTGCATGACCCACAGCAGATACCCATACCCACGGCTGTGGATACATACCCATCGTGGGTATGGGTGTGGGTCAGACCACTGATACCCTGGGGTATACCCATGCATTTGCCTACCTGCTGTACCTTACCAGCTGCCCATACAGCACGCCCAGCACACATATGGTTGTCCCCTCCCTGTTATGATCTCGCATTCCTTTTCCCTTTCACTCAATCCTAACCCGATCTACTTACGTAATCCCTGATTAGATCTGGATCTGGATCTCCTGATCCAATCTCCCGATCTCATCTTCCATTCTACCCGATTGATCTTCCATTACCTACGCTTCCATTCCCCATGCTGTCACCATGTGTATTCCCACACCCACGCTCCTTTCATCTCCGTTGCTTCTCTTCTTTCTTTATTTATCTTCGACCGTATTTTGTACTATCTCTCGCACGCCTACCCTAGACACCCTTGGTCCGTGCACGTACATAGATAGTATAAATACAGCGACGAGAGATCCAAGAACCCCAGTTCTTATCTCTTCGTCTTTGACCTCAGTCAGACAGTGAGCCCGCTCCTAGACAGTAATCCACCCTCACCTGGTAGCTCATCATTGAGTACCGTGTATCGGAAGTAAGGTCAACCGTCTGGTTGTCATACCAGATACGATCCTACTCAGAGTCTAGCCCATCGTATCCTTAGTGAAGGATCATCCCCACTGAGAGCTTCCTCATCTTCCTTTCTTCGTCCTCACTTACCTTCCCCTTCATTCTCCCCTTTTCTCTTTGTTGCTAGAGGCAGTGTCGCCGATCCCTAGTCCTTCGGCATCTGCCTAGACAGGATCGTAACACTCCCCCCTCCTCCAACCACCGCTCCTGTTCCGTCCACTCCCCCGGTTGTCGCCCAACAAGCGGCAATGCTGTCCTTCTATTCGGCAGAAGCCGAAGCCTTCTACAGAGATAAATTGGAAGTAGAAGCCTGGCAGAAGGCGGCCAATTCTTTAAATTAAATAAGTCTGTGAACGATGAGGGTGTTCACAGACTGGACAATCACATTTCTCCTTCTGTTTCTCTTTCGTCTTGTAATATATCTACCAAGCTTGTGGACTGCGATGAGTCTGATTTTCCTGTATGTACTCTGGATGATCTTCTTGGAAATATTATTCCACATTCCGAAAGAGTGACTCAACAAAGCGTGAGCATGGTGCCGGAATTAAAACAAGCATGCTTAATTCTCTTGTTCGCCAAGTAAGAAATTCTCCTAATTATAAATCCCTCAATTCCCCTTCATCTATTTCTATTTGCGCAAGCATGTTGTCATTCGGTGGTGAAATGTCGCTCGAAACACATGTACTGAACTATGAAGATGGAAGTTAGTGATCTCGATTGTTTAAGTCTCTTCTAGATTTAGGCGCTTCTCACACTTTTATTGACAAGGACTACATTCTTTCTCACGGTATCCCTACTTATAAAATTGCTAACCCTATTTTGGTAAAAAATGCTGATGGCTCTAATGAAGCAATAGGCCAAGTAACCCATGCTGTCACTTTAATTATTGGGATTGCCAGCCACTATGAGGTCCTGGAAGCCTATGTTTCTAAACTAGGAACCCACCATCTCATCGTCAGCTATGACTGGCTGGCTTGGCATAATCCCATTATAGATTGGGTCTCTAAAACTATTTCTTTCCCTCGGTGCACACCCTACTGCCGTATTATGGGTGATGGACCCTTTAACGAACCTATTAAACTTATTTATAACCATAGTATAGAAGAAGGACTCAAGGAGAAAGTGCCCGAAACTTACCATGACTTCCTTGACGTATTTTCCAAGAATGAATCCAAAAGAATGCCAGAACGAAAACCCTGGGATCACACGATAGATCTGAAATCAGACTTCGTCCCTAAAAAGGGTAGAGTAATTCCCTTATCAGATGTGGAAATGGACGAAGTACACACATTCATCAGAAAAGAACTCAAGAAGGGCTATATTTGCCCTTCGAAGTCCCCTCAAACAGCACCAGTATTCTTTATACCTAAAAAAGATGGAAAAAAGAGACTCATTATGGACTATCAATATTTAAATGAAGGCACTATAAAGAATGCCTATCCTCTACCCCTTATTTCCACATTGATTGATCGCCTTAAGGGCACAGATATGTTCACAGCCCTAGACCTTCAATGGGGCTACAACAACGTGAGAATCAAGGAAGGTGATGAGTGGAAGGGAGCCTTCATTACTCCCATAGGCGCATATGAACCCACCATTATGTATTTTGGGATGACTAACTCACCCCCTACCTTCCAGCAAATGATAAATGATATATTTAACGACATGTATGCCCTCCTGGTTATCTATATCAACGACTGTATGATATTTACTAAAGGCAAGACAAAGGAAGAGCACGAGGAAATAGTAAAGGAGGTGCTTTCCCAGCTTCGCCAAAATGATCTTTATGTAAAACCAGAAAAATGTAGTTTCTTGAAGGACAAAGTGGACTTTCTCGGTATGGTAGTATCTCAAGAGGGAGTAGAAATGCAGGAAAAGAAGGTGTCTGGGATATTGGACTGGCCAGTTCCCACTCACCTCAAACAACTGCAAGGCTTCCTTGGACTCTGTAATTATTATTGACGATTTATCGAAGGCTTCGCAGACATCGCACACCCATTAAATGACCTAACCAAAAAGGATGTTCTATTCAAATGGGAACCAAAGCACCAAATAGCATTCGATTCTTTGAAAGCCAAGTTTAAAGAATCACCCCTGTTGGCCTATCCTGATCAAGACAAAGAAATGCGTCTTGAAACAGATGCCTCAGATATCGCAACAGGGGCAGTGCTTTTAGTTAAGTGCAATGACGGTCTTTGGAGACCTTGCACCTTCATCTCCCACTCCTTCGACAGTGCTGAGCACAATTATCCCATTTATGACAAGGAACTCCTTGCAGTCATTTGAGCATTGGAAGAATGGCGACACTACCTAATCGGTAGGGAAGGTTTCAAGATCTGGACAGATCACAAGAATCTCGAATATTGGAAGAAACCCCAAACCTTATCCAGTTGTCAAGCTCGCTGGCATGCACTTCTCCAGGAGTTCAATTATGTTTTTATCTATAAACCTGGTACTGTGAATGGTCGCGCAGATGCTTTGTCTTGCCGACTGGACCATGGTGATGCTGTTACAGATCACAACCAGAACATTACCATTCTTCCACCCTCTCTTTTTATTAACAATTTTGAACTTAATACTCTTTCTACAATAAAATTATAAAAGAATCAGGAAAAATAAGAGAGGAATCCTTTAACGAATACACCTATGATTACGATAACTATATTTTCAAAAACAACAAAAACAAAGTCTTTGTTCCTGAACCATTACATACAGAACTTCTCACTATTTGTCATGACTCACCCATTGGTGGACATTCCAGACAAGCTCGTACCTCTCATATCCTTACTCATCATTTCTCATGGCCTGGTGTCACAAAAGACATTAAAAATTATATAGATAGCTGCCAAGTGTGTGCCCAAACAAAGGGAAAGTCAAAGGCACTGGCAGGCAAACTCCTTCCTTTACCTGCTTCTAAATGACCATGGGAAGATTTATCAGTTGATTTCATTACAGGTTTACCCACTTCCCACGGTTATACTGCCATTTGTGTAGTCATTGATCAATTTTCGAAAGAAGTCGTTTTTATTCCCACCTATGATACAGTTTCTTCCAAAGACCTAGCTATTATTTTCAGAGACAATATTTGGTGTATCCACGGACTCCCTTCTAAGATGGTTTCCCATCAAGGACCCCAATTTGTTTCAGACTTTACTTCCGAATTATGTAAACTTCTCTCTCTCCACCGCCTATCATCCGCAAACTGATGGACAAACAGAGTGTATCAATAGAGAACTAGAACATCATCTCTGCTCTTATGTAGCAAAGCAACAGACTGAATGGGCTGATTGGCTCAAAGTCGCTCAGTTCCATCACAACAATTCTCTCACCACCACCACCACCACCACCACCACCACCACCATTTCCTTCAATATCACATGTAATTATGCCCCCTGCATGGGCTTTGAAGGAAAAGCTAAAGGCATGGGAAAAAAATTTGGCATGGAGATGGGAAAATCCCACAAAGAAGTAGAAGATGCATTGGAGGAAGCACGAGAAAGAATGAAGAAGCAGTCAGAAAGTAAAAGATCCGATGCTCCTAATTATGAAAAAGGACAAAAAGTTTGGCTCTCCGCCAAACATTTGAAGCTCCCTTATACGGCAAAGAAGCTTACCCAAAAATGGATTGGCCCATATGAAATCCTTGAGGTACTTCCTAACGCTGTCAAACTCAAATTGCCGAACTCAATTCGCATTCACCCCACTTTCAACATTTCACACATCAAACCATATCAAACAACCCTACCAGGGCAACCAGTCTTACACCCAGATGCAATTAAAGTTGACAAAGAAGGAGTAGAGCAGTTTGAAATCGATTACATTGCGGCATCACGTCTCAAAGGCCACCAGCTTCAATATCTCGTACATTGGAAAGGTTATGATGAATTTGATAGGACATGGGAATCAGGTGACATTATTAATACCACCCCTCAGGCAGTTGCCGATTTTCATAAAAAGAATCCCTTGGCTCCACGGAAACTTCGTGGCCTTACCCTTGGAGACTTCTCTTCACTCTTTTCTCAATATGAAAACTTTACCGAAACTAATTATCATGGGACTCACCTGGAATTTGAGTCTTAAAGAGGGAGTAGTGTTATGATATACTATATTTTCAAACTTTTTTAACTTAGTGTATTCACGCACTTACCTTACAAACTTTCAGACTTCGAAGTCACGTGATGTGCACGTGACCATGGGAAACTACACATGACCTATGGTCCAGACAAACACGTTGCACACACACTTTATTAATTTCCATTCTTTCTTTCTCATCATCAACTTCTTTCTCCCATAACATCTTCTCTCATTTATCTATAACAAGTAGTCTTTTCCATGGACCCTATGGTCCATGCACACTCCTGTAACATATATAAAGTAGCTGTACTTGACTGGACTACCCAGTCTAATCCATTTGTGCCTTGTGACCTACGTCCTTGTGAGTGCATTAAGGAAGACATCATATTCGCCTCTACTCTTTATCTCCTCTACTCTTTATCCTTAGGTTTGGTATAGCCTCGACGAGTCCTGCCAGTGTTAGCTCGAGATCACTTGCAACAATCACCATGGTCCAGTCAGCGAGATAAAGCATCTGCATGGCCATTCGATGCACCAGATTTATAAGCAAAAACATAATTAAACTCTTGAAGAAGTGCATGCCATTGAGCTTGATGACCAGATAAGGTTTGGGGTTTTTTCCAATATTCGAGATTCTTGTGATCTGTCCAGATCTCAAACCCTTCCCTACTGATAAGATAGTGTCGCCATTCTTCTAATGCTCGAATAACTGCCAAGAGTTCTTTGTCGTAAATAGGATAATTGCACTCAGCACTGTCGAAAGAGTGGAAAATGAAGGCGCAGGGTCTCCAGAGACCGTCATTGCATTTAACTGAAAGCACTGCCTGTTACGGTTCGCTTCTACACCGTCTATGTTTCCTTCTTCTTTTTGCACTTTAACTTATTTTTCTACTTTCAAGTCACGTGACTAGATCATGTGATGTGTCACATGACATGTTTACTTCTTGATGCAGGCTAGACCATCAGTCATCGCGATGCACTCTGGATCCTAGATCCTAACGGACGCATTTAACCATTTATAGTTATATTGTTTCTCATGTTCATCTCCGTGCTGTGCACATCTTCTTTTCATTTCCGCTTCTTCCATTCTGCCACCGCATGCGGTTGCATCATGCCTTCGCTTCTCTTCCATTATGATGCCTCATGTTATGCCTTATGCCTTTAATCTCCGTCACTCCTATATGTCGTATCGGTAGATCTGGTACAAACATGTACACATATGTAGAATCTATATAAGACCTCGAGACTTCACTGGACGTCCTCCAGTTTAGTTCTCTTGGAGTTTCCTCTGAAGCTTTA
>JBBPQN010000309.1:0-18511 GCA_038092575.1 Boletus subluridellus | reverse complement strand
CGTGATGATGCAGACCGTGCCGTGAAAGACTTAGACGGTAAAGATCTTCGTGGAAGGCCAGTTCGAGTTGCATATGACGATACGGTTTGTATTCATCATCAAGCCAGTCAGTTTGATTCATTGACATTTGTGATTGCAGCGCGGTGGGCCCGATAACTATCGGCGGGATGATCGTCGTGAAGAGCGACCTGTCCGTGATGACCGCTACAGGGAAGAACGGCCTTACCGTCGTGAACGATCAAAGTCACCTCCTCGTCGCGCTGAATACGATGATCGTCGCCCCAGGTCTCCACCCCCCGGTAGGAGGGATTATGAAGAGAGAAAACCTGCAGGGTACGATGATTACCGGCGGGGAGGCTATGATGATGACCGCAGAGTCCCTGATTATTATTATGACCGCCGCAGGGATGACTCTGATTACAGGCGACGTGACGATCGTGGAGGCAGGCGCGAAGAAAGGGACGATCGGTACGACGATAGAGCTATGAGGCATGCCAATAGCGACGGTGGATGGGCGCGTTAAAGGACGTATGGTCGTCGTTCATGGACTAAACCGAGCGACACTCGTGCATTATGGTCTCGCGATTTCGTTTAGCAAATGGTCAACTCGAGCTTTGGCTTTGGCGTGTTATGGGACGAGCCGAACACCTGTACTTACTGGTCGAAACCCGTTGGTCCGTATTGTGGCGCCGTTAGGATAAGGTCGCTCGTCTGGATTCGGACCCATTCCGACTGGAGGTTACAGCCCACAACGTCCTGAGTTTCTGGATTTGGTTTACCGTCCATGTCTTTCTGCGCACCAAGGACTGGTTCTACGCAATGCCACAGGCGCGGAATGCACCACTCAGAGATGAATTTCAGCCTATTTTTGCGTGCGCGAGGCGATTCGTTCCGGCAGAATTACTTCCCGAACACCACTTAAATTCTGTTCGTAACCAAGGTACGTATCTTCCAGCGCTGGGCTGGGTCAATTGTATCATTAACGAGCGCCTCCGAAGACTCGGGTGCGGCTGTGGGAGTCCTGTGTTTAGGCACCGGTACTTCAGTGAGGAATTTATAGCCAGTGTGTTATGGTCATTCTTGTGTATAGACCACTAAATGTGTCCCGTTTTCAATTCCATACCATTCCAAGTTGTGTGCATCGTTGTCCAACGGAACATAGCCATCACGTAACTTCAGCCACACTTGTACAGCTTCACGCCTTGGGGGGTGAGAAATTTGGAGTGATTTTATGACCTTAAGTCGAAAGGCGCTCAGTTTCATGCTTTTCAAAACCCTGAGTGAGGTGGGTGGACCATTCGTGTCAATTGGGTCGTGCAGGTTGGCTGGGCTCTTGGCAGATCGCTGAACGACGACACCTGTGAACGTTGAGTACTCGTTGCAAAGGCAAACACGCAGACATTCACTTAGCAGATGCTTGCTGAGTTTGTCCTCGTGCTCGCTTTGAGGCAATGACTCAGCGGGCCGACCATGTTCTACCGGGGATGAAGCACCATAAACGACTCGGGGTCTAATCGGCGCCAGGGCTTGGTTGAACTTACTGTTACAGAGAGCGATCCATTGAGGGTGTTCCTGTGCTTTGTCATAATCACTCCCAGGAACATGCTTTGAAATGAATGAAAGATAAAACAGTTCGCAGTCGGTCCGCTCCCGGACAGAGATCTGAACGATCGGGTAACTGAGCATGAATAAACAGACCCCGATTAGCACCGTACCACAGCTGAATCAAGAGCTAGCAAAGAAGGGATCTTTGCTATAATGAACTGTCGGGCATGCCTGGTGAGACTCGTGTCTATATACCTTAATCGTCAATGTTACGAAAAATGTCGACATTCACCACACCTTCAGTCAGCGGATTGCCGACCATTCGTAAGGACTCCAGATTGGGACACCATCCGTGTAACGTGTCCATGTATTGCCATTGCCTCAGGGCATTCCTTGATAGAACAAGGTCTCTGATGCCCTGAAGCGGGGATGGCGCCGAGCTGAGAGGCGGGATGGAGCGAATGCCGTTACCGGAGAGAATTAACCGTTGCAGGCTGAGATGATGTCAGTGCCACCAACGAGTAGTTATTACGACCATACGTGGTGAATTCGCATAGTGAATTGGCAGTTTGTACCCAATCACTGAGGAGATTGTCCTCAAAATTGAGCGATACAAGTTCTGGAACAACTGATGAAGATCGAGCACTCAGGGATTCGAGATAGTTGTGACCCAATTCCACAGATCGTAAATTCGTCATAAACTTTGCAACATCCTTGAATTCTGTCCAGGAGATAAGTGTGCTATTCAGTTGAAGCTCGCGAAGGCGTGAAAATGCCAAGATTGCAAGTTCATGCTCCAGTGGCAGAAAACGGTTCCGACTGTCTCTGGTGAACTGAGTGGTTCCCGTTCGCCATATAAACACTCACTTCAACGCCAACTTCTCCAAGTGAGGCAGTTCAGCAGTTATGTCTGCTATATCCTTCCAAGTGACTAGCAAACTCGCAGACACGTCGAGACCGCGGATATCTTTCTGATGTTGAGAAATATAATGCGAGAAAATAGCCACTGATCTCACTCGGACAAGTTGCAAGAATGTTACCCTTGGCATCGCCAGTCGCCACTAGCTCGTAGTCGAGACTCACCTCTCGAAGGCGACCCAGATTACCAAGGTTCCGTCTGATTTTATCGAGGCCGACCGCTTCTACCTCTATGGCGCCTTTGGAGGATCCGAGGACAACCTTTTCGAGAGTATCCGATCCGTGTTCAGCTTCAACGTACTTCATTGTGAGTGCGGTCAGGAACGAGCGCCCGAAAGACAAAGGGGCTGATGGACGGATGAAAGATCCGGCGTTCGGTATGCTTCCGGTGGAGAATTGATTGCACTGGTAAGATGACCAGAGAAAGAAGGCGTACCGGCAGTTGAAGTACCGTTTCCCGTCCTTGACGCCGTCGTGTCGTCCACGAGTGGGATCATCCCATTCCACGCCGTACCATAGGCCGTCTGTGCCCGTGACACGACCAACGTATTTAATTGTGCCAAGGTGACCAGGGGATAGGTGGAACCTCGTTCCTGTAGTTATCGGGCCCTGGGTGGACATGATCAAAGCACTATTTATGTAATCATTCTAATGGTTGTTCTCATGCTCAAATTTTGCGGAACGGCTTTGTTCGGACCTTGGAACCACGCTCGGTCATTCCATTTCCACAGTATGCTAGCAGCCATTGCAATTACAAGAATGTCCCGTAACAGATCATCAGCAGTGCTTGCTAGAACTCGTGCAATTGCTGCCCACATGTCTACAAGCCCTGCTCCCCAACTCGACCAGGTAGTCTTTTGCGCTCCCACCGGCTTCAGCTCACCTCATTCAACCCAGCCAGTCCTTGCCCAGTCGAATGGATGTGCTCGCACCTACGTGCTCAACAGAGCTAATAAACTCAATGCGTTGAATAGTGAAATGATCAATTCACTACGACCCCAGCTTGATGTCAGTTGGCGTGAAATCCTTTGTGTCATTCGTTGCTGATTAGCCTGTGTAGATGTGGTCCAAGTCCGACCTCTGTCACATGATCATTGGAACTGGACTTGGCCGAGCTTTCTGTGCCGGAGGAGACGTGGCAAGTAAGTATTTCCATCAAAAGAGTGCGCACGCATAGCTTCACGAACCGCAGCTGTTCTGAAGGACTCGCTCCAAGAGGCCACGCGGCCGGCGGCAATACAGTTTTTCAAGGACGAGTAAGCACGATGTCACGAACGCTGTGCTGATTCCTAATTCACTGCATAGGTTTGAGTTGGATTTTGTCCTGTCGCAGCTGCCGAAGCCTTATGTAGCTGTTCTCGACGGTATCACCAGTATGTATGGAATTTGACGTCGCCCTTTTCCTCCTCTGATGTTAATTTCGACATCAGTGGGGGGAGGCGTTGGTCTTGCCATTAGTGCACCCTTCAGGATAGCAACGGAGAAGACTTCATTTGCTATGCCAGAAACCAAGATTGGATACTGTCCGGACGTGGGGGCAAGTTTCTTCCTGTCAAGGATGGACGGGGAGCTAGGCACCTATCTTGCCTTAACATCGGAGACCCTGGTTGGCAGGGAGGTCTTGTAAGTGTAAAACATAGCTTACAAGCTATTACTCACCTCGTTGGCAGCGAGCTTGGCCTTGCGACGCACTATGTTCCCTCCAGGACCATTCCCAGTCTCATGGCCCATCTGGCCGAGTATGAAAACCCGTCTTTCGCTCAAATCAACTACACAATCGAGGAACTATACAGCCAGCGTCAGCCGGATGAACCATCTGGGAAATTGATGGGTGCTGTCCGCAATGCCCTGGACTCCGCTTTCCGACACAACTCCGTGGAAGAGATACTCGAAAGTTTGGCGACGCTCTCGAGTTCCCCAGATACCCATGTCAGTGGGTGGGCAAAGCAAACTTTGGAAACCCTTCACATGCGCAGCCCCACAAGTCTTAAAGTGGCACTTGCAGCTATCCGCCGCGGAGGAAACGTGTCATTGCGGGATGCTTTGCAGATGGAAATGGGAATTGCGACAGCCTACTGTGTGAGTCATATACCACAAGGGTCGGCGTTTGACGTAGATGATTAATCTTTTGCAGAGCGGTGCCAGCCCGGATTTCCACACAGGCATAAGCGCAGTCTTGGTGGACAAAATTAAAGGACGGCCGGCGTGGTCTCCCGACAAAGTTGAGGATGTTTCACCCGAGATTCTGGATCGGTTTTTCTCGAGCAATTCTGTGTACCGTTCTCAAATGCCGCGACTATCGCTTCCCGACAGTCTCATGGACCACTCTATCAATCACACGACCTTTGCACTGCCGTCTGAGTCCAAGATTATGGAATTCATCAGATCGTCATGCAAGAATGGCCCTGTTTCACTTCCCGAGCTACTGTCGGATATGGAGAGCTTCATCAAGCAGAAACTTGGCACTAAGGAGAAAATTCTTGATGTAGTACACCGCAGATGTCAGGTCGTTGACGATCAAGGGATGACGATCGTGGTTTGGAAAGAGCAGTGACGTGGTCTGCGTGGCGGTGGTAGAACAAGGAGTCACTGGTATCCCGACCGCTAACGTGTTTCTGTGAAATGGAAAATACCTTGATGTATTTATAATTGTCGTCTCGGCGACAGGTACGCTGCGGCGGACGTTAACCGACTCAAACGAGTCAATTCGCCGCTGTAAGAAATTCTTACCCCCGAGTGTCTATGATTCAAATTGATTCGGATTGATGCGCGCTGCCGTGTGGCGTTGGAGGTTACTGCTCAGCCTTTCAATTACTTGACGTACCGCCACTCTAGTCGGCGAGGCTCGGCTGTTAACATTGCGACCTTGTTCCAACCTTGCTTGACCCCAACTCTGTGCGTGCTGAAACACAAATTGACATGACAACATCGGATGAACGCCTCATTCTCAGCAAACGAGATCCTATGATACTGCGGTTGCAGAGACCAAGGACCCATATCCCTCGGCCGTACCGTTGCAGACTTGTCATGGGAGGCTTTTCTTCCACCGCAAGCCCACACGACGAGAGCTCGGAATCCACGGGGTCGCTGGAGTACGCATAAGTTGTACCCGCATTGAAATCTCAAGCTCGCACAGCCTACGCGGGGACTAAGCCCGTAGCACAATCATGGGCGGCGGGAATCGGATTCTATGTGAAAAGGTGGCCGGAACTACATAAAACAATTGTCAGCGTCGGCGCACAGCAAGTGCGTCGAGCCACGTCCAACGTTGAAATGAAGACAGGTGAAACATCTGCCGATTACAGTACGCTATGATGCTGCTTGCTCTACTAGTTTCTCAACAACACGACAAGTATGCGGTGGTAGATCTCAATCTCTCGGCAGCACACGTGGCTTGTGAAGTCGACAGCACTGTATATCTGTGCAAGCCTGACTGATCTCTCGATTGATTTGGCTAGATCAGCGGTGGTAACGCTCGGTCACCGCGTCACCGCGATATGAAAACCAGGCGCTTGGTTTGTCCACAACGAGCGACAAAAATAGCAAAGTTTACAAGGATGTGGAGGCGTTGCAAATTCCGGATCCGTGGAATGCGCAAAGAAATGATTCGACCACAGGACTGCCGGGATGATTCGTTCCTGGCCGACCTCGGGCTGCTGACGAGTTCACTCGACCTTTCAGGACCAAAGCACAGATGTGGCACGGCCAATCGGTGATTGGAGATCGAACTATGTTTCTGTGAGAAGGGTCGCAAACCAGAATCGGATCTTACGGAGGTAATTCACGAAACAGGCGTACGGTGATGCCGTTTGACAGTAAGATACCAGCCACTGCAGCTCTGTGACTAGGTTACCTCGCTGATGTGATCAATTGGAGGACTTGCAGTGGTATGTGCTGTATAAAAGGGACCAGCGCAATGACCGGTATTCGCTCAATCTGACTCTTCGCCTTCTCTCGACAACTTACCATGTATCCAGTCGACCTTCTACCCTCTCCCTTTCACATACTTAATGATGCACTATGGGTCCTGCAGTCCCTGCGAGCAAGCAGACGGGTGTCGCCTGAGGTGCACCCCATCCCTGCGGACTTCGACGTAAACCTCCAGACCAACACGGGTTTCTTCCCACCACAACCACTTCCTAAACTCCAGAAGCCATTCGACGTGTGGGAAGATGCTCTATCACAAGCGCAGGACGTGCTGAAGCTTGGAGAGGACCTGCTTGGGGACCACTCTAGCGAACGAGCCGACGGCGAACTTTGGCGAAAGCAAATACGTTCTGTAAGTCCTGAGAACGTTTCTTATATGATATGAGTGCTTATTCAAATAAAAGCTCCCAACACTCACTACAGAAACACTCCACGAAGACCCACAGCTTCTCCGCCGTGCCCACAAAGTTCTGGCATTCCTCGTGCACTTCTACGTGCACTCAATCCCTCCAGACACCATCGATGGACCAATATTGGTCCCACGTTCGCTGGTTGCTCCGCTTATGACAGTTTCACACGTCCTAAGATTGGCCCCAGTCCTTACGTTTGCAGACACCGTTCTTTGGAACTGGGAGCTTGTCAATCCCAAGCTACCTGTTACCATTGAAAATATGCGATTTGACCAGGAGCTATTCTCGGGAACGGATGCTGAGCGGAATTTTTACCTCGGATCGGCCAGGGCGGAGATGATTGGAGTGGAAATGCTCCATATCTTCAATGATTACCACAATCTCCCAAACGTCACGGACTTGACATCCATTTGCAAGATTAACGGGCTCCTCGCTCGACTGGCCACGGTCATCCAAGAGATCGACGTTAGCGTGCAGTCCGTGCGCCAAATCGTTGACCCCCATGTGTTCTATTGGGAGGTCCGTCCCTGGTACAATGGAAGCGCAAGCGGCTCCTCCGCACCGGTATGGATATACGAAGGGGTCGGTGATACGTCAAAGCTCGATCTTAGCGGACCATCTGCTGGACAGAGCAGCGTCATGCATGCACTTGACCTCTTTCTCGACATCGACCACAAGCTTCGACAGCGGCGATACCCTGCACCGTCGGATGCAAACAAACGGGCGGACCACGGCTTCATGGAACGTATGCGGCGCTACATGCCGGGCCGGCACAGAGACTACCTGACATATATTGCCGAATACCCTCGTCCTATCAGAGAGGTCGCTCAAAACACGCCAGCAGTCAGAGAGGCGTATAACACTGCTGTCACAACGTTGAAGAAACTCAGGGACGCTCACATGCGTATTGCATGCCTGTACGTCGTCACGATGTCGCGGTCCACGAAACCACCTGTGGGCTGCCCCATGTTTGCGATGGCACAGAGAATGGAGAGAGAAGCGGCCAGGTCAGGGCCCGTGACCGGAACGGGAGGGAACGAGCTTTCGCTGCTGCTCAAGGCCGGGAGAGATGCGACTGCGCGTGCAGTCGTGAAGAATTGATATTGGCAACTTGACGTCCTATACTCACCGCTAATTACTGTATCCAGCTGGCCATACTATTATTATTCCTCGCAGATTATAACGGACAGATATTTATTGGCTGATTCTTTTGTAGCGATTAGTATCTTGCTTATCTTGTAGTGTTACCTAGTTGACAGAGCATACCTAAGTTATTATTTGTGTAGCACAAATAGCGATTGTTCTTGTTCGCGTTTATGACCATGGCTCGACTTGGCAGTTTCTGTGCCCAGGCGGAGTTTGGAGCGCGCTGAGATCAACCCGAATTGTAGCATGGGAGTACAGTTCAATGGAGATTGGGCAAGGTTGAACGAGACACCAGCTGCCCACGACGACATCAATGGACTTGCCCTGCGACTAAATCCCCGATCAAGCTTATCGATCTCAGCCAGTCTGACATGCGGAAGGCAGAGTGTACTCCATAAAGTGATATGGATTGATTTTCCCGAAGAACTAGGAAGTTTACAAGAGGTATGTGGTCGTTTGATGAAGGATCGCAGTTGATGTATTGATGAGTGTTACATCCAGAGCCTGAGTACGTTGGGTGCAAACAGTGTATTACATAATACCAGGCTGTTGTCTTCCCGAGGGGTCGCTAGCACCCGAAAGGTTCCGATCTTTGATTCGAGAGACTTGAGCTTGAGGTGCCTTATTCATACCTGCTGTTCCTGGCCCTTCGACTATTGTGCTAGACAACGAGAACGTCCATTCTCACCATATTCAACCAGTGTGATCACTGATGGAATCGGGCGGGAACGCATCATTTCGCGGGTATCATCGTAATAAATCACATGCCATCATGTCATGGGCGTGATGATCAGTTCTTCCTTTCCGTGCGATACACCGCCAGTGGGGTGGTCGCAGCAAAAGTTTCATCGCAAAGGGAACAATAGAGGGAAGTGCCATACAGCTACGTGATTGTTGCAGATGATAGATAGTCCGCGTATAGGATCATCAAGCTCGTGTGAGGTATGGGATCCCGAAAGAAAAGGTGAACCAACTATGGAGCTAACCAAGTGAACTTCATGCTAAGCTGATGCAGTCAAATCACATACTCAGGTTTGGCTCAGGACGTGTAATTTACAGATCTACCTGTTCCTAAGGTTTGCATGCAATAATAATTCGTTTATGGTCCAAAGTGACCTGTACAGTTTCAATATAGATAGTTGGGTGCTATAGATACATCAATAACGCAATCATAGCATTCGTACACGGACGTCGGCAGCTAATAATACTATGGTGGATCTAGTGGGTAATGGTATACTTTCCTGAATATCTGCCAAACGACACCCAAGCCTCCTAGGACCTTATCGACAGTTTGCCGAGCAGCTGGAGCGAAATCTATTCGAACTTTTGACCACTCAAATGGGAAAGCGGTGATCGGGGTAAGAGAGTTCTCACTGAGGCGCGGGGAAGAGGATGGTGTGGGTGTCGATGTGAAAGTGGTTGTGTCAGCGGATGCCGCTGTGATGATTGACTCGCTGGATGTAAACGAAGCGGTTGTGGTCTGACTGTTCACATTGTCAGCCGCTGTTGCTGCGCTCGGCGATGGGAGAAGGATGGTAGTCGTGATGAATATTGTCTCAATCGAAGGGCCTGGGATCTTGTCGTCATCAAAGCTGCGAACAACATGGAAACGATCGAGAGACTGCCGCATATGCTTGAACTCGGTACCGAGATTGATCAGGAGCATGAGAACAACGACGGCGGGAAAGATCCAAAGGAATAAAAGGAAAAGTTTCCCCAGCGACAGCCATCCCATGCGAATACGGGAGCTATGCCGTTCGGCAGCTAGAGATAGCGTGGGGGTAAAAAATCGATCCAACGAGTAATGCAAGAGTCTGTAGCCTTCCGGGGACTTTTGTTGGTGAGCAAAGTTTGACCGCAATGTCACCATTTCTAGATCGGTAATTAGTGGACCCTACTCTGGGTAGCAAAGACCGAACGCATACCTAAGTAGGTCTCCACCCTCACTTCCAGCCGACCGACAGGGAGTGCAAAGGTAGGAATCAATATATCGAAGTTCGTCTTGCCTTTGGCATTTCCCTTTGAGTCCTTGGAATTCCTAATCTCGCTAACGACGTAGTCCACTGTGACCAAGCCTCCTTGGTCGCCACCATGAACCTTGACCCACGCGATCCAGTGGTTCCGAGTTTGTTCGTCATAGGATGGTACAAGGTCAATCATAGGCCTCTTGTCTCGCTCAGCAAACGCGCTACTCTCGTAGCGTACAGGGACACCGTCAATGCTCACGCTGACAATGTCAACTTGATACTCTCCTCCGGGTGATAAGGATACCGCCTGGGCGAGGCCAAATTCAAGCCAGTCTGAGTCTGTGTCAGATGGAGCGTGCATACGGACACGGACAGCGTGAGCGTCCGGGTAGTTGGCCCCATTGAGAAGCAACGGGGTCACAATAGCATCGACAGAAGAGATCATTAGCGGCCCGTCACGTTTCCGCCTCATCAATCCACCATGAATGGGAGCCAATGCCAGAGGGCTGAGCGCAGCTTTGTTCCCGCTCAGTGGAGTGTGCTGGGGGGAGAGCCGCGAATCATCTGTAACCCGTTCTCCACCCCGTTGCGAGATGACTGTGCGTGAGATGGGACGAACTGCTATTCGTGCACCGTCATTGCCGCATCGATTTATCGCATTGCGTTGTAAAACTGTTTTTCTTGTCTGAGCATCCCGTAGATCGCCAGAAATGTAGTAGATCTCAACAGTGCCACCTTCTGTTTCGTTTCTAACAATCGTTGAAACTGTTTCCGAGTCGGCAGCGAGGACGCAAAAGCGTGGCAAGATGATGGGGTTGATATCTGAGTCACTACCCGACCCATGCCTGTTTGTGGTGGGAGGACGATGTCGCGAGAGGATAAGGACAGTGCCCGTAATAGAGAAGGTGAAGACGTTTTTTGAGGGCGGGATAATGTCATTCATGTTGATATGGATTGTGATAGGGACTGCCGGTGATCGACACGCAGTCACAGCATCCGAAGAGGCACGGCTGCGTCCCTCGGATATGGGGGGGAGCGAACTGACAGAAGATAGTGTAACGGAAGGTGTCAAAGAAGTCGGTGAACTCTCAAACGAGTAGTCGGGAAGATGGTCATTAGGCAGCGGTGCGCGCAGTAAGGACGGCGTTGAAGAAGAATCTTGTTGGGTGGTTATTGGAGGCGCATACAGCATGCTACTAGTGGACATGCCAGTGGGGAACTCGAGCGAGGGTTGTCTGGATACGGACGTAGGAGGTGAGCCAACATCGAAACCGGTGTAACCAGTACCACCGGCGACAGTCCACTTCGCATCCTGTCCAGGTGGCCAGACAACATCGGCACCTTTGACCTCAAGCCCAATGTCCATACCCAGCATGGTGGCCACACCAGGGAACCAGATGCCCTTGCAGGTTCCTTTGTATTCTAAGCGCATCAGGATGCCCTCACGACTACTGGACGGATCCTGAGCCTTGCCCAAGACTGCAGTGGTCATTTCGCCTGCGGCCTCCTTCACGCCAACACGGCGCCGACCATCGCTATTGGCAATGTTTTTGGTAGGCTGTGCCCAGCGTATGCGGAGGCGTTCAGTTGATGGGAAAGTCCCTTGTACAAGGATGCCCCCAGAGGGCCCGTCCGTGTATGCTGACGAGTCAGACGACTCGTCATCCGCCATGTCAGCAGATGAACCCGAGCGGGAAGTGGTGCGTGTGACATGGGGTTCAGATGCCAACTCCCAGGCACCGGGATCTTCGTCCGCGGAGGAAAGTGAGGCCATGGATGCAGAAGTACTTGTTGTGGTTGGTGGATATATGCGCAATTTGATGCTATTGGACAGGCAACGCGGAACAGGGATAGTAATCTAACGGACCATGAAATCGCAGCACATAGAAAACGAGAAATGCTACCTACCAGAAAAGGTGCCTTTAAAGGACGGGAGGTGTATGGAATCCAGAGCTCTACAGCAGCCATGAAATGCATGTTGCTCCGTTCGCCGACAGAGGGTCGTCTCATCTTTGTGGCAGAAAATGTCGAAACACGCGACGCACTGTCCCCAGCATTAAAGCGAGGAGGAAACTCGTTTGGAAGAATATAAGAGATGTTGTATCCACTGACAATGATATGACCGGTATACTTTTCATCCAGTGGGGGTGTGCTAGGGGGGACCGAGGAGGTGGTTGAAGAAGAGGTGCGGCTCGAGTGCACTGTAGGTGAGGCGGGTGTTGGTACACCGAATACCGAGAGATACGACTTTTGTGAGAGCGCGGGTAGGTGAAGAGCACGGGCTGCATTGTTAAGGAGGGGAAAGGAGGTGGAAGAAAAGTTGTAGGGGGCAGAATGGATGTCAAGAGGATGGGCTTGAGCGGAGAGCAATTTCAAATTCTCCTCTGACGCGTATGGTTAGCGAAGGTTGGAAAGGAAATGACCGAGATGGTCGTAACTTACCTGGAAACAATGGGAGGGTTGAGCCTGGAGAAACGCTATCCATCGGGATGGAGAGCTGCGTGGAATAAGAGATAAAAAGGGGTGTAGAATAGAGCGGTCACACCTTGAGATACATCCTGATAGTGGCACCATCGCCGCCTTGTTTTGCTTTTCCCTCGAGGGCAAGGCGAGTTACGACGTTGAGTTTTGGTTGTTGTGGGGTAGTGGTGAACTGGGATGAGCCAGCGACAGAGAGGGGAGGACTGGCAGCGCGTTTGTGGCGTGAATGCGGGGGAGTATGGATCATGATGATCAACGACGCGTGAGGCGCTCCGAGGACGTTATGGACAAAAAGCGGGTCGAAGGCGCGACGCGTCTCGCTGCTGGTTCGCGCGTGAGAGACAGAAGCGGAAGCACGGCAATACACACTCGCACGTGACATGTAATGACTGGGTGGGTACTCGCTGACAGCGACACTGAGCACGTCAGTATAATTATGCAGCGTAACCTACTCGCATGCCACTCCTTCCCGCTTCTCTCCGTCGTCTCTCGTCCCTTCCTTTCAACTTCCATCGCAACCTTGCCATGGCTACTTCAGATTGGAAACCCATTCCACAGCGCGACTCAATTCCCCCGTACTTGGTCTTCACAAAGTCTATAGTAAAGTCTCGCTTGGACCAGAGGCAATATCGAGTCATACGCCTTGAAAATGGTCTCACCGCCATCCTGATACACGACCCGCAGACAGAACATGCCGCTGCTAGTCTAGATGTTACCGTCGGCCACCTCTCTGACCCTGTCAGTGGCCAACCTTTGTCCCATTTCATTCTCTGGACGCATGCTCATAACCCAGTCTCCTCTAGATCGACATGCCAGGTTTGGCTCACTTCTGCGAGCACTTGTTGTTCATGGTATGCAGGACGATCGTTGCCGTGACGCGTCTCTTCTAAGATCAGTTTAGGGCACACAACAATTTCCCAAAGAGAATGAATATTCCGAGGTATGTCGCTTTTTCTAAACGTTACCCACAGCTATCAACCCTTCGCTATCTAGTATCTATCTAAGAATAGCGGCGGTTCAAACGCGTACACGTCATCATCGAATACCAACTATCACTTCCACGTGTCCCCTACTGCCCTTTCGGGTGCTATCGAGAGATTTGCCGGCTTCTTCCACAGCCCCCTCTTTGCACCATCCTGTACAACTCGGGAGCTCAACGCTGTCGACTCAGAACATAAGAAAAACCACCAGGCAGACCCTTGGCGAATTTTCCAGCTTAACAAGACTCTAACTAAACACGGTCACCCTTGGAGCAAATTTGGTACCGGCAACCGCGACACACTGAGTGCAACCGGGAGGGAGGCCAAAGCCAAGGGGAAACTACTTACTAATGGAAATGCAAAAGGACACATCGACGTAACTGGCTCTGCTGCATTTTCCCCGGTGTCGTCGAGGGTACCTTCGCCAACTCCATCCTCTGGCTCGGCGTCAAGTGAGGCTGAGCCGGATGGTGGCACAGTGGGTCGTGAGACCCGCCGTAGGTTGGTCGAGTGGTGGGCCGAGGAATACTGCGCAAGTCGGATGAATGTCTGTGTGATTGGTAGAGGTGCGTCAAGATTGGTGCCTGGTCTGCTTTTCGGTGCCAATCTCGATCAACAGAATCACTGGACGAATTGTCCGACATGGTTTCTCGACACTTTTCGCCCGTCCTAAAGCATCGCCAAGACCTACCCCCGATCATTCATGATCATCCGTTTGGGCCCAATGAGATGGGTGTGAGTCCGTTGAACATCATATCTGAATTTTTATGGAGCTCGTTCCTTTCCAGACTCTTGTGCGCGTCCAGACAATTATGTCTTTCCATGCAGTCGAGTTATCTTTCCCTCTCGCCTGGCCTCCATCATTCTGGAAATACAAACCCGCTCATTTCCTGTCCCACTTTCTCGGACATGAAGGTCCCGGGTCTTTGCATTCCTATCTTAAAGGTAAAGGATGGATCACATCCTTAAATGCAGCTCCTCAGACTCTCGGACGTGGTTTTGCAATGTTCAAAACAACCATACACCTAACGAGAGAAGGTTTCGGTATGCCCTCAGTTGTCCTTGCAACCGGCAACCGGTGCTCATGTCGCTCCGTAGAAAATTATCGTTCTGTTGTTCTTGCCACGTTCAAATATCTCTCGCTCCTTCGATCTTCCGAGATTCCTTCTTGGTACCAGTCCGAAGTGGCGACGATATCAAGGACACATTTCGAGTTCGCGGAAAAGCGTGCAGCGGAAGCGTATGTGGTTTCTATCACCGAAAGAATGTCATGGCCAGTCCCTACCGAGAAAACCCTTTCTGCTCCCGTGCTGATCTCCGAGTGGGAAGACGAGGCAGGTTTGCAGGAGGTACGAGACACGCTAAAAGATATCCAGATAGACACAGGACGTGTGGTGTTGATGGCCAAAAAAGAAGAACACGAGCGTATTTCAGGAGAACTGCAGTGGCAGACTGAAAAATGGTATGGTACGGGTTATACCGTCGAGCGATGGGATAGCGAATTTTTGGCTCGGGTGTGTAAGCTAGTATTCCGATAATAGCCAATCAGCTAATATGTCTCACGACAAGGCACAAAATCCTAATGATATTCAAGAACTCCGTCTTCCCAACAGGAATAAATTCATACCAACTAACCTTGACGTTGAGAAACGTGAGGCCTCCGAGGTACGTGTCCTTCCATGCACAACAGATTGTTGCCGATGTCACATCAAAAGCCTCAAAGACGACCTCATCTCATCTACGAAACTGAGATATCACAAGTTTGGTACAAGAAGGATGACCGGTTCTGGCTCCCGAAAGCAAGCGTGGTCATCGAAATCCGCAGGTAACATCAATATACTTCAAGCCATGCCAGGCAATCGTTCATTATCCTATTTTCAGTCCCATTGCAAACGATACCCCACGTGCTGGCGTGTTGACACGGTGAGAAGTAGTCTGTATGTCCCTGTGATGTGGCCTCAGACCATGTGCAGCCTTTTCTCAGATCTCGTCAACGACTCGCTTACAGAATATACGTACGATGCAGATTTAGCTGGCCTTGCGTATAACTTGGGTGCACACAATCTGGGATTTGCAATATCTCTTAAAGGATACAATGATAAGTTGCCCGACCTTACCCGGCGTGTCGTCGAGGCAGTCAGGAATCTGCAAGTACGTCAAGACCGGCTGGAAGTCATGAAAGAGAAAGTAAATGAGTTCTTCCTTCATCGCTGTGCAGGCTGCCAGACTAACATATCGGGTTTAGCTCAAGCGTCAGTGGGAAAACTTTTTCATGTCCCAAAGCTACCGGCTTTCGGACTATTACGCGCGACATATCCTTACGCATGGTGCATGGACGATCGAGGAGCAGCTACAAGAGATCTCTGGTGGGTTCGTTTCATGTTGACAGTGAAGTCTAGTCCATGGAGGCTTGTGAACCATTAGGTATCACTGCGGAAGAAGTGGAGTCCTACACCGCTCGGCTCCTCGCGCACGTCAACATTCGGGTGCTTGCGCAGGGCAACTTGTATAAGGATGTACGCTCGTTGCATGACATCATTTCATGTCAATTAATGAACCTCGTCTAGCAAACCATCGCATTGTCAAAGGAGGTTGAATACATACTTCGTTCGAAGCCGCTGTCGTCAATACCCACAGATCTGTCCCTCACCCTCCCTGAAGGTATGACTTGTACTTACCTTCACGAATGTATTTAACGTCAAGGTAGGATGCAACTACGCGTGGACTGCGCCAGTACCAAACCCAAATGAACCAAACTCGGCGCTGTCATACTACCTTCACCTCGGTCAATTGACGGATCCGCGGCAACGGGTAGTCGGTTTGCTTCTCGTACAAATAATGTCAGAACCTGCATTCGATGCTCTCCGAACCAAAGAGCAGTTGGGATACATCGTTTCATGTTCACGGTGGAATCTTCCTGGAGACTCGCAATTCGGTCTTCGCATCCTTGTGCAGAGCGAACGCAGGTCTGGTTACCTCGAAGAACGTGTAGAGGCATTCCTAGACACCATGGATCAAAAAATTCGGGAAATGGGCTCCGGGGAATTCCACGACTTTAAGAGTGGTCTGCAACAGAAATGGAAAGAGCCCCCGAAGAACCTAGCGGAAGAGGCGTCACGATATTGGTCACAGATTGATTCGGGATATCTCGACTTCCTGCGAGGTGAGTGCGAGCATGCATGTTTTCTACGCGCGTATAACACTCTTATCTGTTGATATACAGGTTGTGAGGATGCCGATTTGCTTGACAAAGTGGCGAAACAGGAGGTTTTAGATTTGTTCCGGGAGCGCGTCCATCCCCAGGCGAAGAAGCGTACCAAACTTTCGATCCATCTGCGGTCACAAAAGCCGCGGGCCCCTCGGGTCAGCACCGAAGCCATGAAAGCCTTCGAAACCCGCCTCCAGGAAGCCAACATTATTGTCGACATCGGAGCCGCTAGGGAGGAACTTGACGAAGCGACCCCTAGTGCAACAGATTTTATTAACACATGGCGAGCGGTTTTGACAGAAGATAGGATATCCAATGCAGATGCCCGGGGCCTGATGGAGCAGATTCCTGCATTGATAGAGCAGTATCCCGTGCCGGGTGAAGACGCTGATGGATTGCCCTTCGGTGTGACGCCCATTGAAGACCTGAATGTCTTCAAAGCAGCGTTGCAGATCTCGGACCCACCCAGACCTCTCGTCAAGTGGAATGATCTGCCAACGTCCAATCTCTAGCTGACGGAGATGGGATCAACATTGCGTATTCATGTTACTTTAGAGATAAATGTAGACAGATCATGTACAACTTGAAGTATACTTGGATAAACTGAGCAACATCTCGCTGAATGAGTGACCTGGCATCGCAGGCTCATTGCTTGGTCGAGCTCATCCACAATATTCACTGCGCATCGTCTCTTCCCATCTTCAAAAGTAATTCTTGGTGGTATTCAGACCCAAATTTCCGCTCCCCCACTTCCTACGGACCACCGACTGTAGTCAGTGTATCAGTTGTTCACATTTCCCCTAGCCACGAGAGTGGCGGTATCGTTTGCCTTTTAATTGGAATCGTGAGTGAACGTCGTGTAGGTAGATGCTTGGCCAGAATTTCAGCCGCGGCGCTGGCATCATCATAACGTTGTACTTGGCCAGGCGGGTGCTGAAAGCAAGGTGCGTCGTCTCGTGTAAGTTCGAGTCCAGGAAAGTGGCTGTGCCGTTATTGAAATGTCACCTGCCAGTCCTTCAAGTTGTTCCATACCCAGTTTTACGAGAAGTGGTACACACAATGTATAGATCTACAGTGATCGACAAACCACGAGAGACGGGCGGGGGGCAGAGGGTTGCAGGGCATGTCTCATGGAGAAAACGTGGGCGAGCCGCTGTATTTGTGTATGTGCGGCGGGGGGGGGGAGCATGGATCAAACGCCCGAACGTATCCACGATCCCACAGTACTCCATTGAATAGACTTACCTTTCAAAGGTAAGTCGTCGCAGGCTGTCTAGATGAGCATCCCGAGTTCTTGACAAGCCTGCAGGCGAACTGTTGCGCTCTCGCAACGAACCCAGCAGTAGCCTCGAAGTCTCACCAAGTATCCCGCGTGTGACTTTTCACCTTTTCAAACTGCAGATCCAGTGTCAGTTCCACACCCAAGTCTGAAGTCCCCAAACATAGGTCTAGACATCCAAATGGGATGAGAAATCTCCCATCAGCGAAGGATGTAGGCAGGCCATTCGAGAATGGTTTCGTCGGCCGGTGCCTACTGCTCACGTCGTTTTTGTCGTCAAAACGGACGTCGGAGTACCTCAAGACGATAATTGAACAACTCGAAGTTAGTTCTCAAGGTTGTTATTGTTGTAACGAGCTGGGCGCATTTCTGTGTTTAGCGGGCGCCTTCGTTGATTATTTACGACCTATTGGTCATCTGCATCGAGCGTTCCCGGCGTGGGATCTGTCATCACGAGACTCCCAGTTTTCTGACAAGGCCTTATAGTGCCTTGGCAATATAACGATGTTCTATATTACAAAGAATGTCGGGCTAATATGATAAGCCCTTATCTAGCCCTTATAATGGTAGGTCCTATGGAGAATAAGCGTCAGAGTGTCGGGAAAGTCTCACATCACACGGCTCGACAAAAGTAGATATTGATTCTCGGT
>JBBPQN010000308.1:0-18527 GCA_038092575.1 Boletus subluridellus | reverse complement strand
TTGATCTTTCTGAGATTCTTCTGGGAAATGATGGTAGGGGCTGATAAGGTATTATCTCATGCTTTCAGCTTTATATTTGTTTATCACACATGGCTGGTCATATCACCACCTCACTGATTTCCTGATGATGAACACCCTCATTGTTCCATGGACTTATTTAATTTAAAGAAGAGGCTGCCTTTTGCCTTGCTTCTACTTCGAACTTGTTTCTGTAGTAAGCTTCGGCTTCTGCTGAATAGAAGGATGGCATTGTCGCTTGTTGGGTAACAACCGGAGGAGCAAATGGGATGGGAGCAGCAGTTGGAGGAGGGGGGAGGGGACAACCATATGTGTGCTGGGTGTGCTGCACAGGCAGCTGGTAAGGTGCAGCAGGTACAAAAGCACCTGTCTCATAATCCCAGATGTACTGCTGCTGTACTTGCAGCGGACACGGGGGGTGCTTGTTGGGGTTCAAGTCGCAATTAGGCCATATGTGGCCAACCTTGTTGCATCCGTAACATGTACAGGTATCAGGCTGGGATGGAGGCACAGCTTGCTGTGTGTCTATCTCCATCGGGGCTCCTCTACCTGGCTGCATACTGGTGGGAGTGAAACAGGAATGATTTCCCGGAGGAGGTTGTGGTGGGGGCAGATAATATTGTTGGCTGTAAGGCCATGGAGGATGGGGAGTGAACTGGGGGCGATATGAAGAAGGGGCAGGGCAAGAGGGCGGACCATGTTCTATTGCGATCTGTTCAAAGTTCCTACCGATTGCTCAGTAGTTTCCGCAGAGCTCAAGATAGTTGTCTGACTCCTTGCCCGTCATCTTTGCTTGGTAATAGATGCGGTAGTCAACAGCTTTCTTGAGCAGTTTGAGAGCGAAATCTACTCCGATATCTGCTTCCTTTACCAGGACGACAAACTCCTGGATGAACAAATCTATGGGCCTAGACCCTTGCCTTAAGGCTTGCAGCTTCTTGAGGCTCTCATGAGCCAGTACCTCTATTTGGAAGTACTCCTTGATTTCAATCTGAAGATCAGGCCATTTGGGCCAAGCCACAATGCCTTTCGGCACAGTTACCGTAGATCCTGCCGCTATCGGGATCTCGGTTTCTTCTTCTTCTAAATATCGTTCTAGTGTAATCTGGGCAAAGCCCTCAGCCTTCTTCTCAAATTGAGACAGGACTGCAACCATGTGGATGCAGTTGTCCTTCCAATCTTGTGCATCAACCCAGAGTCGAAGCTTGATCCACCAGGCACGAAACTTGGAGCGGTCGCCATCCCAGTTTCTGGGGTCAACAATTTTCTTTGATATATTGGAGCACCCCTTGCTCAAGGTGAGCGCGTTGAGGTGGTTGACAAGATCGTCAATATCAACAGATGTCATGTTTTAATGAGAGGAGGGGGGACAACAATGTTGGAGAAAAAAGGAATTGGAGAAGTAGTTGTTGCGATGCCTGTTATGTTGAAGCTGTACATAACAGAAGAGTGTGAGTTGAGTGTTGGAATATTTTTCAGTATCAGGAATTTGCTTCTTTGGGGGGGAAGGAGGTGGTGGAGGAGCTACTGGAGCAGTAGGGGTTTGTACCGGTCGGGGTTGTTGCACTACTTGATTCGTGCAAACACAAGCCAACTTAATCCTTACTGCGAGGTATCTTACAACCAAGCTTGAGGGATGTGGCAAGTGGAAGATCTGCAAAAATAAACTTTTGACTGGAGGTAATATCTTCTTCTTCTCCTAGTCTTGTAACAGGTTTTCTGGGGTCCGCAAAGCCCAGGAACAAAACAACACATATACTAATGTAAAGGACTAGGCACTGACGCTCTATCTCCCCAATCACTTGAGGGACTAACACAGTGATATAAGCTCGGCTATGGGCTGCACAATGACAGTTGTTCCCATATCGCTCTTCGCAAACAAGGCATGACCCTTGTGTGGCTATCACCTCAAAGGAGGGACTGAGAGGGTTTCTATGTAATGAGACAAAAGCTTGGGGTACTGCCCCATGTTCTAAAGTGGTGAACATAAAGAAGATGAAAAACGGAAAACTCTGGTGGGTACTCCTTAGTCCAAGAGCCTGGGCAGTGTATAAGTCTAATCCAAGTGTTGCGAGCGCGCTCAAGCAAACACTGGCAGGGACTCGTCGAGGCTACACCAGACCAAAGGATATAGACAGGAGGAGAAAAAGAGTAGAGGCGATATGATGTCTTCCTTAATGCACTTGGAAGGATGTAGGTTGCAAGGCACAAATGGATTAGACTGGGGAGTCCAGTCAAGTACAGCTACTTTATATATGTTACAGGATGGTGCACGGACCATAGGGTTCATGGGAATGATTACTAGTTATAGATATGTAGATGAGAGAAGACGTTGTGAGAGAAAAAAGTTGATGATGAAAAAGAAAGAACGGAAATTAATAAGGCGTGTGTGCAGTGTGTTTGTCTAGACCATAGGTCACGTGTAGTTTCCCATGGTCACATGCACATCACGTGACTTCGAAGTCTGAAAGATGTAAAGTAAGTGCACGAATGTGCTAAGTTAAAAAGTTTGAAAATATAGTATATCATAACAACGCTCGATTGAGACGCCCTTTCAGAATGAGGAAATATATTGCCAAGAAGATCATCCATAGTACATACAGGGAAATCAGACTCATTGCAGTCCACAAGATCAGTAGAGATATTACAAGAAAAAAGAGAAACAGAAGGAGAAACGTAATTGTCCAGTCCATGAACACCCTCATTGTTCACAGACTTATTTAATTTAAAGAGGAGGCCGCCTTTTGCCTTGCTTCTACTTCAAATTTATCTCTGTAGTAAGCTTCGGCTTCTGCTGAATAAAAGGACAGTGTTGCCACTTGTTGAGTGACAACCGGGAGAGTGGGCAGAACGGGAGCAGTGGTTGGAGGTGGAGGGAGGGGATGACCATATGTGTGCTGGGTGTGCTGCATGGGTGGCTGGTAAGGTGCAGCAGGCACAAAAGCACCTGTTTCATAATTCCAAAGATATTGTTACCATATTTGCAGTGGACGTGGGGCTCGCTTGTTAGGGTTTTGTGAGCAATCAGGCCATATATGGCCAACCTTGTTGCATCTGTAGCAAGTACGGGTATTGGGCCGAGACAGGAGAGCCTGCTGGGCATCTATCTCCATCAGGGCTCCTCTACCTGGTTGCGTACCAGTGGGAGTGAAACGGGAATGATTACCCAGAGGAGGTCGTGGCAGGGGTGGATAATATTGTTGGCTGTAAGGCCATGGAGGACAAGGAGCGAACTGGGGGTGATAAGAAGAAGGGGCAGGGCGAGAGGGCGGACAGCGTTCAATTGTGATCTGTTCAAAGTTCCTACCAATTGCTCAGTAGTTTCTGCAGAGCTCAAGATAGTCATCAGACTCCTTGCCCGTCATCTTTGCTTGGTAATAGATGCAGTAATCGACAGCTTTCTTAAGCAGTTCTAGAGCAAAGCCCACTCCGATATCTGCTTCCTTTACCAGGACTACGAACTCCTGGATGAACAAATCTATGGGCCTAGACCCTTGTCTTAAGGCTTGTAGCTTCTTGAGGCTCTCATGAGCCAGTACCTCAATCTGGAAGTACTCCTTAATTTTGATCTGGAGATCGGGCCACTTGGGCCAAGCTACAATGCCTTTCGGCGCAGTTACCGTGGATCCTACTGCTATTGGGATCTTGGTTTGCTCTTCTTCTAAGTATCATTCTAGTGTGATCTGGGCAAAGCCCTCTGCCTTCTTCTCGAATTGAGACAAGACTGCAACTGTGCAGACACAGTTGTCCTTCCAATCTTGTGCATCAACCCAGAGTCGAAGCTTGATCCACCAAGCACAAAATTTTGAGCGGTCGCCATCCCAGTTTCCAGGGTCAACTATTTTCTTTGATATATTTGAGCACTCCTTGCTCAAGGTGAGTGCATCGAGGCAGTTGACAAGATCGTCAATGTCCACAGAAGACATTTTTTAATGTGAGGTGGGGGGATGGTGGTGTTGAAGAAAAAAGGAGTCAGAGAAGTAGTTGTTGTGACACCTGTTACGTTGAAGCTATACATAACATAAGAGTGTGAGTTGAGCATCGGAATATCTTTCAGTATAAGGGATATGCTTCTTTGGAGGGGAAGGAGGTGGAGAGGGGGCTACTGGAGCAGAAGGGGTTTGTACTGGTCAGGATTGTTGCACTACTCAATTCATGTGAACACAAGCCAGCTTAATCCTTACTGCGAGGTATCTTACAATCAAGCTTGAGGGATGTGGCAAGTGGAAGATCTGAAAAAATAAACTTTTGACTGGAGGTAATATCTTCTTCTTCTCCTAGTCTTGTAACAGGTTTTCTGGGGTCCGCAAAGCCCAGGAACAAAACAACACATATACTAATGTAAAAGGACTAGGAACTGACGCTCTACCTCCCCAATCACTTGAGAGACTAACATGGCAATATAAGCTCAGCTACGGGCTGTATGATGACAGTTGTTCCCATATCGCTCTTTGCAAACAAGGCATGACCCTTGCACAGCTATCACCTCAATGGAGGGACTGAGAAGGTTTTTATGTAATGAGACAAAAGCTTGGGATACTGCCCCACGTTCTAAAGGTGCGAACATAAAGAAATAAAAAACAGAAAACTCTGGTGGGTACTCCTTAGCCCAAGAGCCCATGCAGTGTATAAGTCTAATCCAAGTGTTGCGAGCGCGCTCAAGCAAACACTGGCAGGGACTCATTGAGGCTACACCAAACCTAAGATCAAAGAGTAGAGGAGAATAGAGAGTAGAGATGATACAATGTCTTCCTTAATGCACTCGCAAGGATGTAGGTTGCAAGGCACAAATGGATTAGACTGGGGAGTCCAGTCAAATGCTGCTACTTTATATATGGTACAGGTTGGTGCACGGACCATAGGGTCCATGAGAATGATTACCAAATATAGATAGAGTGAAGAAGATGTCGTGAGAGAACGAAGTTGATGATGGGAAAGAAAGAACAGAAATTAATAAGGTGTGTGTGCATCGTGTTTGTCTAGACCATAGGTCACGTGAGTTTCCCACGGTCACGTGCATGTCACATGACTTCGAAGTCTGAAGTTTGTAAGGTAAGTGCATGAATACGCTTAAGTTAAAAAGTTTTGAAAATATAGTATATCATAACAGACATGGTGGTTTAGGATGAAGAAGATCAGATATGGCACACGCCTCCATGTGGTGTCCACAAATTTCAAGTTCCAACTTTGCTACTCTGCATTGTTCCTCACATGGCCTTCAGAGGTTCAGGCCTAAGAGGGGGATACTGTCATATCCTGGAAATCCAGTAAGTCCAACCCTGGTCCTCCAGACCAACTCTGTTCCTGTACATATGAACTCTGGCATGTTCTCGCTAGAGACATGACCCCTGACCTTCGAACTCTGTCCATATGACTTATGATATAAGTTATGTTCCATTTCTTGATATTTGTAAATACTAGTCCCACTGCATGTTCTCCTCTGAACCTGTGTTCCACTTAGGAACACAGCTCTGGCTTTATATCACCTCCAATATCCTTTACTTACAAACCAAACTCCATTCCGTTACTAATCCTATGTACCTCCGACATATATTATTGAATATCTAAGTACTTAGTGGTTGGGAAACCAGCTGAGGTGTAACAAGGTACTATGACGGAAAATACTAGTATAGCTTATGTAAGCTATTCTCACGTTTGTAAACTCCAACATATATAAACTCTCCATGCTACTCCTATACACAAGGGCACACCACACATGGTGAAGCCAAGTCCCATCTGCCAAGACAACTTCAGAGTTCTGGAGTTCATTTCCCTCTTGGAGTTTATTCATACTTAACAGGTTGACATTGTCTAATGGTTTAGAAATTCAATTCTGAAATCTTTCACATCAGATTTTAAGATACAAGCAATACTCCATCAAGCACTCCTCATTTATCATCAATTGGATGGTGAGATTCCAAGAGTAACCTGCACTGAAGAGATGGGTGGTCCTTGTAGATAATGACTGAATAAGGTCATTAGTTCTTTTAGTGTAAAGAGACTGATTTTTCTCTGGTGTAGATGAGGTGAAGTGTGCATCACTGAATCTTTGCTGAAGCCTGAGTGTGAAGTGAATGTGGGAATCAGTATAGTCCTTTGCTGATGAAGTACACCATTGTTGGTACAGGTTATTTCTTTGTGAAGTAATTGGAGGCAATGGATATTTGTGATATCCAATACTGAGGTTATGGTAGTAGATATTGCATTCTCAATTAATGCTTTATGTATGTGTCAAACCTACACACACTGTGTCTGTCCTGAATGGACATGCTGCATTGTGTGTCACTGCTTATGTAATCATATAAACAACCCCTCACTCATCCAAATTTATTGAGAAATGAGCAAGATATATTTTATTTTAAGACAATTTTATTTTATGTGTACATATATTTATAAATTTGCATGGATTAATGATTGTTGTTTTGCTGAAACAAATGACACAGGACTTCCTGTGGACCATTTAGTCAACATTTACACAGTGGCTGTATGGATGAAATGAAAGCTCAGCAAGTTACTGTACTAACCATGTTGATATATCTACACATTCTATCCCTGTGCTACCCAGAAAATATGATATGTATGTTGTAACAAAGAAGTTCTTGCAAACATGACTGCAAGGGACCTAAATATCTACTACCTTGCACGGATAGTATTCAAAAGTCTCCTTTAGTACAACCTTCACAATTTTAAAAAAATAATTGTGTTTTATAAGAATAATGACAAGATAGACACTTTTGCACCAGACCTTCTGGTGCTTAAAATATATTATTAGCAGAGTAAATGGTAGCAATTGCATGAAAGTCACAACTATGGCCAGAGGAATGTCTGGTATGATCTCCAAAACTAGCAAACTTCCAATACAAATATGGTAAAAACAATAGACCCCACCTGGGCTGGTGGTGGTGAGGAAGTGTCAGAAGAGAATGCTGATCTGACACCAAAGACATTTACTAATTCCTCCAGAAATTTAAGTAAATATAAACATAAATAACAGATGTATCTGAGTAACCATCACTCAAAACTTAGATCTAGGTTGAACACCCTTGTATGTGCCACTTGTCACAGCTCAGTATTATTTACAATACCATCCAATCCTGCCTTATGATTGCAGATGTGGACTCAGGAGCATCTCAAAGAGATATCTATGCAGTCAATAATTGAACCACCAAGTGAGTGTTATGTTCACACCAATCTCTAGATCATAATGATCATTGTAGATGATGAAATGCCAGTAGTAGATATACACAATGATCAGTTACATGAAGGATTAGATGGTGAGGACAGGGAAGTCCTCAAGGAACTGAAAAGTATAGAGAGAAATCACAGTGAGTTAGAGGAGAAGAATAAGGAATTGAGGGATGAAGTGGAAGAGAATTGCAGAGAGATGGAATTGATGAAGAAAACATACCTGTATTTGGAGAGAAAATACAAAGATATGAAGGTGTGATCTATGAGTAAGAGTGTCAAGTGGTTATTTGAGGGGATAGGGAGGGAGTGGAAGGTGATTGAGCTGTTGATCAAGTATGATCTGTTGAAGAGGGTGTTCAAGTGTTCCATGTGAGTGTTTACTGTGTCTCTATGGATTGGACAATGTCATGACATCATCTTTGATGCAACTAGACACAGAAACATTCCATGAGTGATTCTATTTATATTGTGGAGTCTGTATATGTTTATTCTAGCAGCTACACCATATCTGTGAATATGCCCTGTCAGCACATCTTTTGTGTGGAGTGTGTGGTTGGAGAGTGGGCAAAGCATATAGGGTCTGGAGACCATGATAGAGTTTCTGGAGTGTTTTTGTGTCCAGTGTGTGATCAAGTGCTTCTGTCAATTGTCAATAGGGGGAGGTGAAGCATTCTGAACATTCTGATTCACAAGAATCAAAGTATGCAGAGGATGACTGTGAAGATCATGAAGGACATTTCCAAAGGAGTAAGGAGATATCTGGAGGAGTTGTGAGAGATCAGATGGAAGATGGGGAAGAGCTAGTATCTGACTGGCTTGAACGCCAACTGGGTGCACCAATCCAGGAGCATTTCAAAGAGTAAGTTATTTCCTTTATACCTTGTATTATGTGTTATGTATTATGTGTTATGGATACTGACATATTCATATTTTCGATATTTATAGAGGGGGAAAGAGGTTGATGCAGAGATTTGAGAGGTATTGGCTGGGTCTGGACACTGCCCTGTTGAAGGCTTGAGGCAATAAGGTATTTGAAGGTGATTCCTATTAAGAAACTGGATGGTACAATAATGGCTGGAGTTTCACCATCTCTGGAGTTTTGTATGCAGCCAATCTGGGCTGCACACACATCTGCAGCAAGGCTGATGCAAATCCCAGAGTCATTGGAAAGGGCTAGACAGAATTCCAATGGTGAGGAATGGGAACTGGAGGAGGTGATTGAGCTAATGTCCTAGTTGTCCAAGATACACTCATCAGAAGAGGATATAATGTATTTAGAATAAACAACAGTGTTGATAGATATTCTTATGATTTATCAACTGAAATGTGCAAAATGAAGTCCACTGTGATCTGCATGGTTGAAACGGATGAAATGCAGAATGTAAAACATGCAAAATGTGCTGCAAGTGAATTTGTGGGAACACAAACAGATAATTACAGCATTCTACATGCACAAACTGAGTGATCAATTGATTTGTGGGATTGTATAGTGATGATACTGATATGAACATACAACATGCCTTTATAATGACGAATATACAATATGCAACTGTGATACTAGCAAAATGTATTGAAATTGATCCATCAAATGACATTGATCTGAGATATGAATCAGATAAGGGTATGTTATGTCATCCCACATGTTTTTAATGTCAGTACTGATGATATTGATGTGTCAGCAAATACAAGGAATGCAAAAGGCATAGGTATGTAAAATAGAGGCATGTAGGGAATGTTGACCAACTGGAGTGAAATGTTTCATCTCTTTTCTTCAATCCTGTGTCCTTTTCTGTCTGCTCTCATCCTCACATTGTTGATATGTCTATGCATCCTGCTTCACAATTGCAGGAATGGATGCATGCACATCTGTTGGAACAAGTGTATTGGCAAGAGCAAGAGGTGGTAGGTGGGGTGAAAAAATATTTTTGAGTGACAAGTGTCTAATAGTATATCCAGCTGTTTCCAGTGTGCACATGGATCTAGATGTGGAAGATATGGGGGAAGAGAAAGGTGATGAAGAAGTCAGCATGAAGGGGAGCAATGGAGAGTGGACTTGGATGGATGGATAAGAAGGTACTGGACCTAAGCTTTCTGGAAACACATCCAGTGAGCTATGGATGCAATTGAGGGACCTGGAAGTGTCATATGCAGTGCTGGAACAGCATCATGTGGATTTTCAAGCAGAGCATGTATCATTGGAGAAGGAGAAGGCTACAATGAAGGTGAGATATAAGGTGTTGAAGCAGAACTACAATGCACTCATGATGAGAAACAAGGGTGAGGGTGGGGAGGGGACAGTGTAGGGAGATAGAGGAGAGGAATGGATGTGTAGGATGACCATGGTGGATGAGGTCATGGATATTTATTGAAGCACCAGTTGCTTCAATCTGAATCTACCCATCTGATGTAAGTGGTTTTATTGATCATCTGGACATTGATATTGAATGCTGATAGTTGCATGATGTATTATTTTATATGATATTGTGTCAAACATGTCAGATGCAGATGCATGAAGATCATGTGAGTGACATATATTTTTATCTTTATCTTTATCTTTTGTTGATGTGATACAAATACTGAACATGTCTACAATGTGTACACTGTTATGCTAATGTGTAGAACTTAGTCGAAGCACACACTCAAGTGTAGTGTGAAGACACTTAGGGGTCCTGGGGTCTTACTACATATGACTAATTGAAAGACTAATCACTTGTGGAATGACCAAGCTCTAGCAAGTAGATTATGTAGAACTAGATATGGAACTAGTGTACAAGGGTGACATATTTATACTGCTGGAAATGGTGCACAGACCATCTAAGTAAGAGTGCACAGAGCATCTGGGTAAAGGGGGAAAACAAGGCAGTATGAGAGAACTGCCTAGAAAAGATTGATCATCCATATCAAGTAAGTTGTCTGTAAAAGTAGCATAGTCCATGGTAATCACCATAAGGGTGTAAGCATCTTGCACCAGAGAAGGAGAATGAGCAAGAGCATAGTTAGAACAATACAAAGGATAAAGAAATTCCATAATATTACCCCCTTCATATGGAAGAGACTCCAACTCTTCCTCAACATTCTCCAATTTCAGCTGGGTCCATTCATTGGCCTCCTCAGTCCCTTCCAGATTGGTCTCCCTTGTTGATCTTGTAGTTGGTGGGGTTGTGGTCCCAGTCAACCCACTTGTTGTCATGGAAGTAACAGTTGTCAGCAACATGTCCAACATTGCCACAGAGAAAACAGACTTGACAAGGGCATCAAGCCTGGATGTGTCCAGGGGTGGCAGAGTTACAAAGGGGGCAGATGTACTGGGGACAATTGATCCTGAAGTGGTCAGTGCTGTGGCATTTGAAGCACCAGAGGCAACAGTGGGGAGGAACATGAGGCCAGGAAGGGGATTGGGCCACTGGTTGAGTGATGGGTTGGTGACTAATAATGGAGAGGGTGGAGGAGATGGGACAAGTGGGGGCAATGATGGCAAGTGGTCCTGGGGTAGGGATGTGATAGGGAGAGTGGGAATGAGCCATGTTTCCTCCTTGATTTCTTGGACCCACTGGTGGGCCCAATGGAATGAGGACAGTGGTTCTGAGTTCAAGGTGTCTTCGTTCCTCCTGTAAGAGGTGAGTGCAACAGACCCTTCTAAGAGTGGGGAGCATGGCTGCTGTCACTAGAGGAGCTGGTGTCCCCTCAACACTGGTCTAAAAGGACTCAAGGGACTCAGAGTGAGCCCTTACAGGAGGTGTGGCCCTATTGGTGATGGTGCTGGAGGTGGAAAGTGGAATGGAGATAGGAGTGGAAGATGGGAGATGGGAAGGTGGGTGCATCTCAAGCAAGAATGCATCAGAGTTCATATGGAGATAAGTCCAAAGGACTGGGGTTGGACTTGCTGAATTTCTGAGATATGACAATTACCCCCTTCATAAGGCCATGGTCAACCATGACCATAACTGAGTCAAAGCCAAGTGAGGAGGGGAGATCCATGATGAGATCCACCAAAACAGACTGGAAGGGGTGGGTCACCAGGAATGGCAGTGGAATAAGGGGTGGGGTAGAGGGGTGGTTGTTAACCTTGTGGGCTTGACAAGTGGCACATCCCAAGATGAAATGGTGGACAAAGGTGGTGAGCCCAGGCCACCAATAGTTATGTTGGAGGGTATTGACTGTCTGGAAGTAAGTGCCATGACCCCCAGTCTCACTTTGATCAATATAATGGACAAGGTCCTGACAGGCCAAGTCAGAAACAAAAAGCTAATTCCAGTAGTAAAGGTGGGGGTGGTTATAGCACCAGTCTGTCTGGGTAGCTTGGGAAAAGAGGGAAGACCCTTTAGT
Source organism: Boletus subluridellus (assembly GCA_038092575.1). Classification (NCBI taxonomy): domain Eukaryota; kingdom Fungi; phylum Basidiomycota; class Agaricomycetes; order Boletales; family Boletaceae; genus Boletus; species Boletus subluridellus. The sequence continues at coordinate 6,995 of JBBPQN010000308.1, read as the reverse complement.
GAGGGCTCTAACAGTGTCAAGCACAAGGGGGTCAGTGGGGGAGGAGGACACAATTTTTTTGGTGAGGGCCACATCAATGGAATGAACAAAGAGGTCAGGGAGAGAAGGGTGACATCCTGATTATCTTTGGTGGTAGTGACATCATCCCAGTGAGAGAGGGCATCCACAGGGCCCATTTGAGTACCTGGGAGGTGGTGGAAGATTAGGTCAAAGTCTTGTAGGAACATCAACCATCAAGCTTGGTGACAAGACAATTGCCTGGGTTGCTTGAAGTAAGTCGAGTCCTTGTGGTCAGTTAAAATGGTGATGGGGTGAGTGGTATCCAGGAGATAATGTCACTATTCTTCTAAGGTGTGGATGACCATGAGCAATTCACAATTGTAGATATCATAATTTTTCTCAGCCAGGAAGAGGGTCTGAGAAAGGTAGGTACAGGGATGGAGATCACCATTGGCATCTTTCTGCATGAGGACAGCTCCTATAGCAGTGAGGGATGCATTAGTCATGATGGAGAAAGGAGAGAGGGCATCAGGGTGGCATAGAACCAGGTGTTTGGTAAAGGTGTCCTTAATTGTGAAAAAGGTGATTTGTTGGGGTACTTCCCATTTCCAGGGAGTGTTCTTCTTTGTCAATTCAATGAGGGGGTGAGCTAGGATGGAGAAGTCCAGTATGAACTTCCTATAGAAGTTACAGAACCCTATGAATGACTGGACTGCTTTAACTAATAATGGGGGTTTCCAGTCATCAATAGCATTTAGCTTGACCAGGTCCATCTTTACTTGCCCCTCCTAAATGATCATTCCTAGGTACTCAACCTCATTGATGTCAAAGGAACACTTCTCAAGTTTGAGAAAGAGTTTGTATTTCTGCAGTCATTTGAGGACTCATTTTGTCCATTTCTCATGGGTGATAGAAGAGGAGGAATGGATGAGGATATCGTCCATATAGATGATAAGCCATCCTTCTGCTATTATATCACTGAAGAGGTGGTCCATGAGGGCTTGGGAGGTGGCAGGTGAGTTGCAAAGTCCAAAGAACATTACTGTCAGTTTAAAAAGGCCGAAGGAAGTGATGAAGGTGGCTTTCCAGCAGTCTTCGGGTTTGATAAGTACATTGTTGTACCCCCATTGAATGTCCATTTTGGTAAAAAGGTGGAAGCCTTTCAGCTTATCCATAAGGCCAGATATGAGGGGAAGGGGGTAAGCATTTTTGATGGTATGTTCATTGAGATATCAGTAATTCTGGCAAGGACAAACTGATCCATCTTTCTTTGGAATGAAAAAGAAGGGGGAAGCCTGTGGTGACTTTAATGAGACTATCTTCCCCAATTTGATGTGTTCATTGACAAATGCCTGACAGACATTGAGTTCCTTCAGATTGAGAGGGTAGGCTTTAGCAACTTTTGGGGCAAAGCTATCCTTGAGATCAATGGTGTCGTTGAAGGATTGAAAAGGGGGCAGTTCATTAATGGATTTCTTTTCGAATACATTCTGGAAAGTGGAGTATTGAGGGGGAAGTTTCTTCTCCACCTTCTTGACTTTGAAAGTGATTTTGGTTGCAATGGTGATCTTGTAAGCTGACAGAGAACAATTGAGTTACTTTTTCCACAGGAGGGCAATACAAAGATCTGGGTCAGTCCCCAGATATCAGATGAGATATCATTGGATGATTGCTTTGAAAGAGTCATGTTGAGGGGTGGAAAGTTGATCTGGGATGCTGACTTGTCCAGTCACCCAATTGATGGTGGGGTTGAGATCTTTTAGCCAGGGAAGACTGAGGTTGACATTCTCAATTCTGCAATTGATGATGATCAGCTTTTGTTCTTCTTCTATCTCTCCTATTCAGAGAGTGAGGGATATCTGGTGTTGGATGATCCCTTCCTTGTTGGTGGATCCATCTATGTTTCAAGCCTTTAATGGTTTTGGAAGGTGAGTGGTAGGAATATGATGCCTCAAGATGAAATCTCAATCAATGAAGCATCCTATAGCACTGTTATCAATTAGGGTGGTGACATCAACAATTTTTGCTCCTGCATGTGTGTAAAGGAAGAGGGGGATTTGGATTGACTCGACATGCAATTCTGATACAAATACAGGAGCTATGATATTCAGAGGAGAAGATGTCAAGACTTTCCTCCAATTGAAAATCCTTGGCTGCCTCTATCTTGGTGGTTGCTACTGTTTTTCCCATCTCCTCTAGTTGTTCCTCATAACAGGTTTTGAGTACTTATAGGATGTCCCCTTTAGGGACATTCTTGTTTCCAAAGCTAGCAATGTAGGCAGCAATGGAATCTGGAGTTGGGGTGGTGGAGGCAGCTCTGACCCTCTGAGAGTTCCTTGGGGAACACAGCAGTCCATTATTTCCACAAGGTGGGTTGTTACTTTGAGGAGGTGGATGGGGGTGGTTGGTGATGTGACATTCTTTTTAGTGGCAGTCTTTGGATGTCACTGTGATCGCGGGACAAGAAGTATGGGAGTGGATTGCAGGTAGCTAGGTACATGCAATAAACGGGTACTACGAGTGTGAAAGGGAAGATGAGAGTGATTGGTGGAAGTGCGTAGTGCTTTCCGGTCCAGAACGGAAACCAGTCCCTGCTAGGGTCATGAGCTGCGATCCCTGACAGGTAGGAGAGTATGGCGATGCATAGAGCAAAGTGGTGTACCCAGCAGGTAGGAGCTGTGGGAGACTTACCTGTTGCCTTATCTGCGGATGGGAGGAATGATGTGGTGTAGGAAAGCCTTGTGTAGTGCGGGCTTGGCTTGCATGTAGGGGGCCAGGATTTGTGCGTGTTTGTGCAGGTATATGAGGAAGGCGTCGCTTGCCCAACGGCCCTTGACTTTGATGACTTCGAAGGGTATGTTATGGAGTAAATATTCGAGGGTTGAGCCAATGCATAAGCCATGGCCTTTTAGGGGGGGAAGGCTGGCGGCTTTGCCTGCCTTTTTGAGGGTTTTTAGGAATTTTGGTCGAGTTAGGGGACAGTAGATGTTTTTTACTTTGTAAGCGAATAGATGGGAGTCGATGGGAGGATTGTTAATGTTGAAGTGATTGATCAGTGCCTTGTGGGGGTCAGTGGGACCATCCTGCTTGGCCCAGTTGACATCTTCGCCTTGCGGGGCGGCTTTGGTGCAGGGAAGTTGAAAGTTAGTGATTTCGAAGCCGTGGCAGTCATGCTGGATGGTCATGTGACCCCTAGTGACATGAAGGGAGGGGTTGAAAGCATTGAGGTTGCTGATGGTAAATTCGCCAGTTCGAGCAGTGGAGAAGAAGATGGTGGTTAGGCAGGCGAAGACAGCAGCATCGAGAGGTTCAGAGAGGGTGAGGTGGTGATGGATTTTGCAGATCGTGTTGATGGTGTATGGTTCTCTGGGGGGTTTGGAGGAGGGGGGAGCTAGCGATCTGGAGGCTCATAGTAGAGCGTCTGTCTCATCTGATTTGAGGGCCCAGGGGAGACCATGTATGGTGTGCCAGGCGTGAACGCTGCTGATGTAGTTGGTGACGGTGCTCGCCACATATGAGCCGGCGAGGGTTGAGGTGAAGGCAGAGATGATTTCGGGGGAAGCAAGGGCACGGTGGGTTTTGGGGATCTCTTTCCGGTCGCAAAAGGTGTGGTAGATGAGGAGGCTGGATCTGTAGGTTTCCTTGGTCAATTCAGCCCATGCATGGGCTATTACGTTGTATATGCGCTGGGTGTTACAACCGTGTAACAAATGACACCAACGAGTGTCTAGTTCCTAGTACCAGGCTTCCGATCAGCGGAAGGTTTGATATACGACTAGTCCCACCGTGACTAGCGTCGAGTGTATACTCTTCTGAGGACGAAGAGTACGATGAGGAGAGGAATGCGAGACCAGTGGCGAGAGGAGCGAGCCAGCTGGGAACCAGAACACACGGTAGATTGTGTAGGTTAAAGTTAGAGAGTAGTTTACAGCGGAGTGCGAATATATATACTGCCTGAAGGCGTTTAGGGCAGGTGAGGCTTAAATAGGAAAGGGGATTTAGGGGAGGCACTATCGTGTGGATGAGGTAAGAAACGCGTCGCGTATAAAAGGCACGTGACATAATAGGGCAGTGTCCTCGGAGAAATTAGGAACGGGAGAAAACGGAAAGGAAGAAACCGGATCAGAAGAAGGCTGTGCCTTCAGAAAGAGTCGGGATAGGTTCGAAGTCAGCGAAGGCGTCGTCGGATAACTCATACTCCCGGAGGGAGGAGATGATGTCGTCCCATAGGGACGACTCTGGATAGTCGAGCGACAAGGAGGAAGGGGAAAATGAAGGGGGGGTACTTCCACTCGTAACACTGGGTGTCAGCAGAGGTTAGAGGGTGGGGGGTGTGTTGGGTAGCGATCGGGCGCCATTGTAGGAGGCGTTCCTTGGCCGAGCACGGAGGGTGGAGAGAGAGAATGGACATGTCGGGGGAAGGGATGGGGGGTAAGAGAGGGGTGGTTGGTGAGTCTGAGGGCGGGAGGACATTTGGTGGGTGGTTAGCATGGGTAGAGGAGGGACAAACCTGGGATGATGGTTGAGATTAGGAGTGCGCGATGGGGTGCGGCTGGATTAGGCCGTTGAGGAGGTGCAGCTGGGGTCAGGGGGATCATCGAAGTCAGCAAGGAGGGAATGGATAGCATTGGGGATGGGGAAGGGTGGGATGAGAAGATGTAGGGGGGGATGTACTCTGCGCGAAAGAGGATCGGCGGGGTTGTCTGCGCTATGGATGTACCTGGCGTGGATTGTGCATTTTGTTGGAGCCAAGGCAGAATGAATGCATTTGAAGATGTCGTTTGTTGGCCGGTTGTGGCTTCTGCCCTTCAACCATCCGTTGATGATGCCCTGATTGTCTCCGAAAACTTTGATATGAATGTTGGAGGCGCTGGAGTGCAGCATGGCAAGGACAAGGAGCTCGAAGCTGATGCTTTCGGCCCATCCGATATTGCGGCCACCTGTTTTCCATCCTGGGTGGAGGAACCAGGTGCGCCAGAGGCTGTTGAGGGATATGCTGATTCCGGTGGAGGTGCTTGCATCTGAGAACGTGTTTAGGTTGACAATGGGCTGGGGTGAGGGTATGGGGAAGGGAAGGATGGGGACAGAGAGGTGGTTCAGCCACCATTTAAGGTCGTCGGGTGTGTCATGTGGGGGGGTACTCGGCAGGAATGGTTTGTTGCCGAATATGGCTAACATGGCCTTGAGGTTGATTAGGTAGGGACAGCCATCAGGGAATATCTGGGCGGCGTGAATTAATTTGCCATGCAGTTTTTGGACATCGTTCAGGGTGTGTGTGTGGCGTGAGTTCCATTCGGTGATAGCATTGACGTATTTTATGCGGTTTGGTTTGGTGAGGCAGACGGTGCAGTTGGTTAGGTCCCATGTGAAGCCGATGAAGGTGGGGCAGTCAGAAAAAGGGATGTCTTTGGACAATTCCCAGGGAATGCCCAGGTCTCGGGATATTCAGTCGACATCGTCTATGTTGTAACAGAAAATGTTGTCAGAAATGGGTTGAGGGGAGCTGTTGGATATGTCCTGGAGGGGGAAAAAGTGGTCTTTGTCATATTCTTCGGTGAGTCCACATGGTAGGGTTGCCCCGGCGAACCAGGAGCAGCCACCCCTGGTTGTGTAACCACCAAACGAGGCGATGCGGTTTGCAATGTTTCGGCGGTGGATATTGTATTCTGTTAGTTTTGACTTAGGTATTCTTAGGAACAAATGGTCATCGACCCATCTTAGGATTGGGCTGATGCTGTTGAAACGCATGATGTCCGCTCCGGCACTTCCTACACTGCCATAGATTCCACCTGATGGGCTGAAGCCAAAGCAGGTGGAGGTGTTGACTGCAAATTCAGATTCCGATAGACGTACTACAAGGGCATGCCATTGGGATGGGTGAAGGGGAATTGTCCTGTATGCCTTGGCGATGTCGGGAATGGCACCTTGGGATCCAGGGGGTAGGGACAAGATAACTAAGGATACTATGAAAAAGGTGCTGTATGTAGAGGGAAAATCATCTGGGTTGACTAAGGAGTTGATGGATGGAAGGGGGAGAAGGGAGTGGGGAAATGATAAGTTCTGAACGAGACAAAATCTTCCAGGTTTACCGGGTTTGGGTATGAGGGATAGTGGAGTGGTTTGGAAGGGGCCTAGGACCGTTTCTATTTCAGCTTGGGAGAATGGGCCATTGTATCTATCTTTGGTGAATTCTTTAGTGATGATTTCCTCAAAGACACGGCTATGTTCGGATATGGAGGGATTATTGGGGGGGGGGAAAGTACAAGATAGAGGGGGAATATTTGCAGAAAAACCGTAGCGAAGACCATTGTAGACACTTGGATATCTAAGTTCTAGTTGTGCTTTGGACAGCCAATGTTGCCATGCATTGGGCTTATAGGGCGTTAGTGCTTGGACATGGCTGCGCTTGATGACACTTTTGAGCCCCATGGGACGGGTGGCCACATCCTGAACATTTGTGTTTGACTGATTTATGGGTGAGGTTGCAGCCATTAGGCTTTTGCCAGTCGCTGCACAGCATGTTACCATGGTTGTCAAGGAGGCGTCCCTTACTGTTTCATTGGGAGTAGGTGAGAGAGCCGTCCCACAGTTTGGAACTGTTGCAGTCATGTATGTGGTGGGGATGGTGCCCGAGGCATTTGGGGCAAATGGATTTGATGGGGGAAGGGTCGCTGGTTGATCGTTTATGGTTGTGTCTTGGTGGGGATGTTTGTGATGAGCTCGCTTGGGTGGAGGGTGGTTGGCGAAATCGATGGCGCGTTCCCATGGGTGAGAGCGATCGCGAGCTTCTGCGACGATCACTTGGATGCTCAGGTCATTGATTGTATGGGTGACGGGGGTGCCGTGCACGGGAGGGAGAGGTTGACTGGGCGTCAACAAATGTCTCGACCTGAGAGCGTCAGGGAGGTGGAGGTGGGAAAAGGTGGGGGTGATGGGGCATAGCCGCTGTTATGAGTGGTAATGGCGCGGGGTGGGGGTCCCGCGGGGGGGTGTCG